>CAUYPO010018298.1:0-26513 GCA_963574435.1 Cheirogaleus major | reverse complement strand
GCCAATTAATTTCTTTCTATTTTTAGTAGAGATGGGGTCTCGCTCTTGCTCAGGCTGGTTTCGAACTCCTGAGCTCAAACGATCCGCCCACCTCGGCCTCCCAGAGTGCTAGGATTACAGGCGTGAGCCACCGCGCCCGGCCGTGACCTATTCTTAAAGTTTGAAACTCCTGGCCCAGCCCCTCTCCAAATTAATAAAATAAGAATTAATAGAGTTTAGCAAACTGTTAAATTTATCACTATGAATTATAGTTTATAAGCTTTGGGAGATTAACTTTCATTCTCTTTTTTCCTCCTTATATTGTACTTACGATATCCTTAAATAGCATTGAAACGACATAGGTGTATGTGTATGTGTGTGTGTGCATATATATAAAAGAAAACAGAAATACACGTAACAAGCTATTTTCTTCCAAATTATGTACAAGTCTGCTTTGAAAGTTAAAATGTTGAAAGAAAAAACTAAATTTCATGTTTCCTTTCATATTCATGATCTAGTGCTTTTATCTTCAGCATAGTGCATTATGAAGTTAAAAACAATTACCCTTCTCTGTATAAAATATATAGATGATTTCATGATTATGTATTTTCATTAACAGTATTACTTTTTAAACTTCAATAATCAATTTTTGCCCACAATTTTATAACAAAAGCAAAGGAAGTTTAGTTATACCAATCGCAATTGCAGTCTCCTGTGAATCTCCAGTAATCATTTTTATCGATACTCCTGAGGCAATGAGTGTTGTAACAGCTTCTTTCACACCAGTTCTAGGAGGATCAATGATTCCCACCAAGCCAAGAAATGTCAGCTGTCCCAGTTCAGGACCAGAAGCCAAAGCAAGAACTTAGGAAATAATGAAATCCAAAAAAGAAAATGCAAGTCACAGAAACATTAGAATTAGGTTGATAAATTTGGAAACAGTATCACTTCTCAAATAAGTCACTTTTAGACTAGTGTCATTTGTGGTTATTATATAATCTTTAAAAATCAAAATTATCACATGCCAAGAGATTGCAGTTTCATGGTTCTGGATATGGGGCTGCTTTAAGTTATTCAAAACTGAAAAGGATAAAACTGAAGAACTGTTAGGCAGAGAAAGCAAGTGAGAGAGAATGAAGAATGCTTTCACATAGCAACCACATGCAGCTACTTTCAATAGAAACTACTGTCTCTGTAGAAAATACTATTAATTATTTAGAGAAACTATGGTTTTGTCAAGCTTTAAAGTCAATGTTAAACAGACACCTTTGAAGGTGGCTTCTAATGTATCTTCATCTTTCCATTTCATAGGTCTCCAGAAAAATTCAATAGCCTGAAGAGAAGGCTATATTAATTAATTATACACAGCCTAGAACAATTTCATACATGACAAACTCTGGGAGGTAAAGTTAACCTGGAAAGTGGTTATAAAATCATTAATACCAACAATAGTTTGTTTTCTTGCACTTTTTCCGTAACATCAACAGATATTTTTTATTTTTAACTTTGATTCTCTAAGAATATATAAATACCACACCATATTATTTATAGTTTCTTATCATTAGTGAGCACTTAAGATATAACAAAAAGTGTTGTCCATTTCCCAAATTTAGTTTACTCTCAGAATTCAGGAACCTCTGGTAACTACCTTTATTAACCAAAGAGATGTGCCTGCATCTGGGATATTATTAAACTAAACAACGTACAAAACACACACATACACAAGCAGACAAAACTAAACAAAAATACTTCAAGGGGAGACTGAAAAGTCCCAGAGAGATCAAAGGAAGTATCTATTCTTGTTTAAACAGAAGGCACAGAAGATTAGATGTACTTGAAACACCAAGGTTAAAGGCAAGTAACTTTTATTACTCTAATGTTGAGAGTCATATACCTAACTATTTATGTAGATGTTGGCCCCAAAGGCTTTCACTGTTGAGAGAATAAGCCACTTGACAGCCCCTGGTGCTGGGACAGAGACAGAAAGCAACAGAAGGGTACAGTGAATACCATTTTGTGTGTCAGAAAATACTAAGAAAAAAAGATCAGCCCTGGGTACTCCCAATGGAGGACAGCACTAGCCTAGAGGTTAGTAGCCTGTATTTATTTGCTTCTTTAACACAAATGAAAATCTATTACTCCTCTTTGGGTCAAGGATAGGTAAACTTTTTGTGTGTGAATGGCTCCTGACCTAAAATAATATATACTCTAATTACAAAATTAAGAACCACAAGTATTTTAAGAAAATTAACTTTTATAAGATACAACATAAGCATATCTCAATAGAAATTTAAAATCTTTCTTGTCTTCATTATGGTAATCTCAGTGAGGGGGGAGTGGAGAACAAAGAGAAAGAAGAGGAGACAGGAAGTAAGAGACAAATGACCAGAAAGTTTCCCCAAACCCCATGAACAAATATTTTCTCTTCGACCAATTCTGGTCTACTTCACAATGTTACAACACAAAACATACACAAAAACCTCCACAATCCTTCAGATGAGAAGAGTTAGTCAAAGAAGTATAAAAACTTTGTTCTAAAAACTAAGAAAAACAGGGTGCACATACCAGACCTTTAAGACCTCTTTAAGGTCTCTAAATCCATGTCAACTTTCAAACTTCTTGCTGAGTGCTGCTTAGAGTAACAAAACTCTCCTGTTTTTTTTTTTTTTTAACTGTTTCAATGTTTTATGAACAGTTGGAAACAAACCCAACAAACTGAAAGTAATGACATCCCAGAAGCTCAAAAGGGGAGGCAAACAGGTTTGCACACTGTCCTCTGACAGCCTTTTTTTTAAAAAAAAAATTTAGCGCATCTTAGCAAAAGTGGATTAAAAAAGAAAGAGTCAAAGCCCCAGATGTCAGCAAGCAGAGAGAAGGAGGTGACCCAGGGGAGCAACAGGCCCCCTGTAACACAGTCTTCCCAGGAATAGCTCCAAGGAGCCACCCCTGCTCCTTAACATACAGGCCCCTAGCAACCAAAACCCTCTTTCCTGGCTGCAAGGCCTCCCTGCAGTTGCCCTCCTGTCTCCTAAGCTCCCCCTTGCTCTAACAACTATAATTCTGGTCCAAGCCCCACTAGCGTCATTCTCTTTCCCTAGCTGGGATGGGAATCTGAATGGAGTGCAAGGGCATCAAAAAAGTATTACTCTGAGTCAGAGTATCTGAGCTTCCTGAAGCTGGAGCCACCAAACAGTTTGCTCTGCCCACTGTTCAGTAGTGAGTGGGGATACAATGTGTTGGGGCACTCCCTGTGCCCACTTCCCCAGAATGTCCAGTTAGCATTTGTACATTTGGCTTGATAAATTTATTAAAAGTCCGTGGTCTCAGAGTTACTGCTACTCTTATGTCTCAGCCAGAGAAGAGGTTCCTCCTGCCCAAAAATTGATGCTGGGAGAGAGAATCTTCCTTGGCTTCAAGGGTCCAGAAGGAATGAGGACTGAGGTGAGGTTCAGGAGCGTGTTCAAGATTCAGGCCTATGGGAAGAAACCCCAGAAACTCTGGAACCTACCATCAAAGCCTCTTACATTATAAAGAGAAAAAGGGGAAGAAAGAGTTATTTTTCTTTAAAACAATTTTTTTGATATAAAAATAGAACCATTTGCAAAACAATTTCTCAGCCAGGAGCTCCATGTCCCATTTCCTTGGAGACAGAGGGTAAGGTGTCAAGATGATCATAATATAGCCCATACCTCAGATGAGCTACACCAAACTCTGGGAAGGGCATGCAGAGTGACGTTGGCTCAGGAGGCTGGGGGCTGGTGCAGAGGGTCCAGAGAGGCAAGAACATAAAGTAAGGCACCAGGCTGGGGGTAGTATTCTCTATCCAGAAGAATATCTTTCCAAACTTAGAAAAACAAGTTATGTGAAAAATGTTCTTATTTGTGGTTCACTCAAACAAGGGCTTTCTTTAGGTTTAAGACATTTGAATAGATTTATAGACTTCTGTTCTTACAATAACCTTTCTCCCAGAAACTGTAGTGCTTAGACTTCTGTTTCATTAATAACATTAAGGAAGCCCACTCTTCCAATTTCCTTGAGAGTCTATATAACTACATATATTCAGCATAAGCCAAATGATTATTTACAAGGTAAGAATGAGGTATGGCCCCCAAACCCTGCCCCTCCAATCCTATACGTGACATCCCTAGGAGAGGTGGCCCGATTGTGCAAGCCCAGCAGCCCCTCTCCCCACTGGCGTGTAGGCAGCAGCATATACAAAAGCAGTCTGGGCACTTCTTTACCTCCCTAGTGAAGGGCAAAAGAAGAGAGACAGCAGATGAGGATCCAGTTAGCAATCACCTCAATGGACAAATTAGAAGCTTCAGACTTCAATTTTTAGGAAGTATTTTAATTCTACTAACAAATAAGACAAAGTAACGAAATAAGAGTAACATCATTTTACTTTAATCCACCTCCCTTCTTATAAGATAAACCTGTTTAAAATAAAATTTCTATTTCCTACTCAGAGACCACTGGAGGTCTGAAAAAGAACCAGAGATTTCATATTTTGCTACATTCTCAAATTTCTATCTTTTGAGGGGTCAGTGTGCAAACTAAAACATAACACATCTCAGAAATGGCAAGGGTTCTACAAAGCCTGGAATAGAGTTGGACAGCTCAGATGTGAAGCATGAATTCATCTCAAATTAAAAGAGGGTTCTACCCATTCCACCCCAGGGGACTATGCTGAAATGGCCTTACCTCTGAGTCCAGCTAAGCCCATACGTGCCTTCTCTTGTTGGTATGTATCTCTCTGCTGCTGGGTAAGTGATAAGGTTTGCCCTTTGCTGTGGTATGTAGTACAGTACTTAATCACCTGTTCATAAGCGCCCTTCATAAAACAAATCTCCGGCCTGTCCTAAGAAGAAAACATATGAAACACGAGTTTAATTTCAACTTGTACATATCTGCCACTGGAGTCCAAAAACCAGTGGCATGTGTTTCTCCTAATTCCCAGGGAAGTTATTTAAACGTAAGGCTTTGAGTGGTACTTGAACTCTGAAGATTAAAAATTCCTATGAGCTTTCTGTACCTTCTATAGGAAACAACATCTGCCCCCACCAGCCCTTCATTGAAGGCAATGCTATAATAAGCTCCAAACTAGGCACTCTGAAATTTTGGGAGAGGCTCATCACAACAGGAAAAAGAAAGAGAAGTAACATCAGCCCACAAACAATCGTTCAGGCTCTCTATTAGCTACTGTATATACATCTATACATCTAGCTATGATCCCATTTGATCCTTGCAACCATCCTGTGATTATGGGTATTAGACTTTTATTTTTTATCACAGTAAAGGTAATATTCAAAAGCTTATAATGAAAAACCAGTTTCCTGCCCAACCCTTCTCAACATTAGTCCTACTCCACACAGGCAAACCAATTGTAACTTTTTAAGCTGGGTTTTCTTTGGTATTTACCCCCATGTTTTTAACATGTTTATATTGCTACTCCCTCAGTTACCGATTTTATACATTGTCTATTGTGACAGATGTTAATTTGGCCACCCTCACTATCTATTGCCCCCCTTCCCCATCTGTATGATACGGTTAAAGCAAAATTTAGCAATATTCCATTTACGTGATGACTCCTCACTCCTGAGCCAAGTGTGGTAATGACTATGGCAGTTCACAAACATCCTAGTTCTCCTTGCAGGTAGAAATGGATTTCCCTGTCATCTCCCTCACCCTTGAAGTCAAGTGTGACTTACTTGGGCCAATAAATATGAGAAGTACTTGTGTCACTTCCAAATGGAAATCTAGGGACCAGTGCATGCTCTGCTATTCCTCTACCCCTGCTGTGACAGTGTGTGCTTACATTGAGATACAGCTTCCATCTGCCTGGGCTTGGGGGTAGGAAGGCAACAGGGGGGCACAGTGTTATTTTCATCACCTATCCTGATCGATAGATCAAATAGGATATTTCTTTCCCTGTTCAAGTTTGGTCTTTTATAAAGTTAATAACCACTTTTTCTTTTTTTTGAGACAGAATCTCACTCTGTTGCCGGGGAGAGGGGGTTAAAGTGCCGTGGCGTCAGGCTAGCTCACAGCAACCTCAAACTCCCGGGCTCAAGCAATCCTTCTGCCTCAGCCTCCCAAGTAGCTGAGACTACAGGCATGCCCCACCATGCCCTGCTACTTTTTTCTATATATTTTTAGTTGGCCAATTAATTTCTTTCTATTTTTAGCAGAGACGGGGTCTCGCTCTTGCTCAGGCTGGTCTCGAACTCCTGACCTTGAGTGATCCTCCGGCCTTGGCCTCCCAGATTGCAAGGATTACAGGCATGAGCCACCACACCTGGCCACCACTTTTTCTTATTTGCTTAGTTTTCTTTACACCTATCATTCATTCTTCCTGAACTCTTCAGTGTAACATAAAACCCTTCTCATGATATTTTTCACATGATCAAATGAGCAAGTAAGCTATTATTTCTACACCTTCACTAGCGACTGCCCTCCTTCACTCCTCTTTCCTTTTCTTGAGTTGGCTGATTTCTAGGCCTACTGCACCACTAGTATCCAGGAACTTCCCTTTACTTCTATCTTCTATCCTCACTGGATTCTAAGTCTTCCTTTTCTTTCATTTATTATCCACCAGTATCCTTCTAAGAAAGGGTGTGTGGTGTGGGACATTATTTTACTCTATCTTCACATTTATAAGTTTAGCTAAAAATAAATTTCCTCTCATTTTGAAGGCTTTGTCTATTAAATTCCAGCCTCTAGTGTCCAGTGTTACAGTTAAAAAGTATAAAGAAACTACAGTAACCACACCCCACCATCACCCCTTACCCACAGTTTCACTTCCCACAGTTTGTTACCTGCAGTCAATTGTGGTACAAAAATACTAAATAGAAAATTCCAAACAAACAATTCAGAAGTTTCAAATTACACATCATTCTGAATAGTGTGATAAAAATCTCACACCATTCCACTCTGCCCCACCCAGGATGTGAATGATCCTTTGTCCAGCATATTCAAACTGTATAGGCTACACATCCATTAGTCACTTAGTAGCCATCTATGTTACCAGACAAAAAAAAAAAGCATAGTTTATATAGGGTTCAGTACCATCCATAGTTTCAGGCATCCACGTGAGGGACTACTGTACTTTAATTCCTAAACATTTTTACATGATCTCTTCTCCCACCCTAAAAATCTATGGAAGTTTTTCAAATTCTCAGTCTCCAAGTGTTCTCAAATTTCTTAATAATGGGTCTTATGCTTATCCCCTCACTGCACTCCCCCATAATATACGTATTGTGTTCTCTTCCTATTACCACGATTAGATGGATGTTGGATCCCCTGTATTTATTTTCTGAATTTCTTACCTTATCTCTTATGCTGTACACCTCTTGACTTTCTGTTCTACTTTGATAGGTTCCTTAACTTTATTTGATAAACGTTCTGTTGAAAGTATTTTTTTTTTGTCATTTTTTTATGGTCTTTGAAAATTTTTTCAGCATCTAGCATTATCTTTGTTTCTCTGAGACCCATTTCTCTGTTGGTTTGGTCTGAGACTTTCATATTAAAGACTTTCCCCAAGTATGTAGTAATCCCTGCCTATCCATTTACATTCAAGAGTAAAGCAAATGAAGACTAGAAGCTCCATGGACATTAGCAGAGCTAATCAACTGGTAAACCTCACTGTAAGGTGAAGAGACAAAGCCCAGGAGTAGATAAGTATTTCCAATGAACACAGAGATTGGTTAGGGGTGGCCTTTACTGTGGGAACCTCGCTGGGACCAAATAGCTTTTCTAAAACTCTTCAATCTTCTGATTTAGGGAATGAGGGTAGGGAGATGCCTGTCTGCATGCATTCTAAGAGACAAAAGGAGTTAAGGACTGGAGGCTTACCCTTCAGGACAATGACATCCCCTTAATCACTCTGTTTTCAGTCTTAAGCCTTAATCCTGCCCCCTCCACCCTTATCCTCAAGGTCACATTTCTGATATTCCACAGGAATAAAGGAGGGCTAATGGTCTGGCCTAAAGCAGGAGCAAAAGTACTTTGGAAAGTTCTGTTGGTTCCTTATTCAGAATTTCCACCTTCTCTACTATTTTTAGCCTTATTTCTTATTCCCTGCCTTCAAAGGTACCTGATACTTTGAGTCTTTCCTATACTTTGAATTTGTATCTTTTATTCCTTGTTTGTGATTTTGGTAATTTCCAGTGAGAGAAAAGAGATAAATATATATTGTCATGTTTAAATGAAAAGTCCTCTAAAAACAAGCTATTTAAGCCACTGGAGTTATTCTGAAATTGGGAAGTTTCCTCTATCTATGTCTTCTAGATCCTGAGTCACATCTGTAGGTTTGGGTTTGTTCATTTCATTGGCTGGTTTGTTTTGTAAGAGGAACTCTTCAGGTCTACAAATAGGAAGAAGAATCAAATGTTTCCAAACTCATATCCTGCCACTTCCTATCCTCCACAACCGCTACTGCAAAGCTTCATCTATCAGTGTAAAACTTTGGTGAGATTAGATTCAAAATGATTGAAAAATAAAATTATTAAACATTATATGAGTCGTGATTTCTTGAAGTACTGTGTGATCGTTTAGAAGATGCAGCGAAATAGGCCCATCAAAAAAAGGTCATATACATATTCTTGCCATATAACTATGTGGTCAAGTGACACAGCTAGTCAAGGGTCACCGAAGTCTAATGTAATTTTTGAAAGCTTTATATTACAAGGTTTAAAGTGACTGGCATTTTATTTTTATAGTTTTATTTCCAATTGTCTTCTTTCCTGGGAGTTTGTAAAAGTTCCTTTAAAAAACAGAAATATTGTTTTGGCCCTCATGTACAGAGTTCCTGGAAGACTTCTATTCACAAGTTGAATGTCAGCCAAGTTGGCCTTTCTTTTAAAAACAATACATTTTCTACTTATTATGGGTATAAGGAATCCTTTCACCCACTCCTGACTACAGAGATGTAACTGGTATCAAAGTGTTTGCTCACAGCTGAAAACACATAACCAATTATTAATTACTATTAAAAGATGCATAAATAATACATTTTTTAAGTACAAAGTTTAAGCATCAAGCCAGTAATAGCAACTATGAGTGATGTAATTATACACTGTACTCTTATTATACTAACTGTGTAAAAATTTATAAAGCACCCAGAACAAGGTGGTAGCTTGAAATATCAGTGCATGTCAGTTTGTCAGTTTGTAAACTGGATCAATCAACATTAATTATACATATTTGGAACCACTTTTCCACAAAGTAATGTGGTTTTGTTTGTTCAGGAGGTATTTCTTCAGTTAAAGAACACAAATTAGAACGCAGAGTCAGCAGATACCTCTAATGAACCAAGAACAAAAAACATGTTGAGAAAACCAGATGTCACAAGCTCCAGAAGATGGAGACCAGGGTATAACTCATTTAAATTGTTTGCTCACACAGTGAAACCAAATATATCTATGCATGAATTCTATACAGAAAGTATGTCAAAGAGAACATAAGAACAAGAGATGAGTGTACTATTAATTACACATAATTTAAAACAACAGGTCTTTATTATGTACAATGATTGCTTAAAACTAAAAGTGGATAATAAATGAAAAAATAGTCCTCTAAGCTGAACAGGATGTAAGTGTAAATAAACAAATGGATACCTGCTGTGTTCGGTGTACACACTTAACAGCCATCCACTTTTGCTCAGAGCTAAAAGGGTATTCAGCTTTTCTGATATAGTCCTGTTGAAGTCCATCAAGACCCATCTATATGGCACAAAAAGAAAAGTTATTTCTCACCAATATGTGACTATTTTTTCCTTTAACAAAGAACAAGGGTCACGACTTAGTTTGGCTAGAGATACCTGATTATTTTTCAAATAATGGTGACAGAATAGCAATGTTCCATCTATATATAACTATACTTCTCTGAATAGCAACATGTATTTTTAACGTGAAAGCCTGGGTGTATAGATAATAGACTTAAAAGCATGTTATCTGCACTGCATGTAGACCAGTCTTCAACACTGACTATATTAATCTCTCTATTGGCTCAAATTCTGGAAAGAAGCAGGATTACAAATTTTAAAAAAGTGCCAGACCAATACTGAGCATGTACTTTTATAATCAAGATACACTGCAGATTCAATCCACCATTTCTTAGGGACTCAAAATTATCTTGCCTGTTGCTACCATCCTAGTCTCTTATCCTCTACCACTTTATATCATGACTACTACCAACATCACGTAGCTGTTTTCCCTCCCAATAGCCTTTGCATATTTTTCCAAATATCAAAAAATATTTTTAACCTACTCAAAAATCTAGTTTATTACTTTTTGTTTTCTATTAAAACACGTTCAGACTCTTCTTGGCTTTGAAGGTCCTCCAGAAACCCAGCATAGACAGCCTATTTAACAATCCTGCTGGTTACTCAAAAATCTTTCATTTCATCCAGGTTAGCCAACTCATTAGCCATAACCTATTCTAAGCTTATTTATTCCTCTCTGCTTCCACTCTAGCTCTTTCCCTAGTCATCTAAACTTTCCTACCCTTCAAAGTCCCAGCTACCAGCCCAGAATTTGCAGTTCTTACACATGGCTCAATGTTTAAGATTTAACTGTCCATTGTCTTAGTCTGCCTTTTGTTTGTTCCAGGAATGTCAGCATTAACTCCCTACCTAAAATGTGAGGTCTCTGCTCAAAGGGAGGTAGTTTCACCACCTTTCTCTCTCAAAGAAGCAAATATCTTCTTAAGCATAACACAAGAAATAGTTGATAACTGATTTGTTTTTTTAGTATCTTTTTAAAAGGTATACTATGCTATTTTAGTTACAAAAAGACCCAAAGATAAGGAAATGGAGCTGTCTGTCAAGGAAATATATAGATTCTAAAACATTCTATAAATAGAATAAAACATACATTCTATCAATTTTATTTTATTAAATCAAATATAATAACCTACAATTCTATATTGGCTTTCATTTCAAGCAACTTCATTTAGAAGCATCCTGCTTCACACAAGTCTCTATTTTCTCAGACTACTCTTAAAGTAGGAGTAGTTTTTTTTTGTTACAGGTGTGACAAACTATAGACTTTTAGGTGTCTCACTGAATCAAATGTACAATTTAGGAGATAAGTAGATCAACTGGGACAGATGAAAAGGTCACTGGGAACAACACCTCCTCTTCCCAATAAAAATTATAACTCTACACTCTTTTTGAGAAATTGAGGCTGGATGCAGTTGGCTCATGCCTATAATCCCAGGACTTTGAGAGGACAAGTTGAGAGGATCACTTGAGCCCAGAGGCTCAAGACAAGCCAGGGCAATATAGCGACACCCCTGCCTCTACAAAAAAGAAAAGAAAAGAAAAGGAGAAACTGACAAAGGAGGGAAAGAGAAAACTAGGAAAAGAAAAGCTAATTTCTCATGACTGTTAGAATTATATCTTTACAGGGAAATACTAAAAAACATTGCCTTTTACTCATTGAAAAGTTAGTATTTTTAGCAATTACATACATCTGGGCTTTTCACACATAGATCTCCATATATTAGAAGACAGAAATATTTCTTCCTAAGAAGAAATCCATGACTGCTCATTAGTTTATACCTTGCATAAGGAATGAGGTTATGCTGAAAAGATTCTATGTTCTATATTTACAGGAATAAAACTGGTTCCTGGAAGGCAGTAAAAATAATAAAATATTGTGAGTCTTCTTCACTCAAAACCTAAAAATAAGTAAAACTGAAATTGTTGGCCTCACATTCTATTGTGAGGGTAATGTTTCATATGTCAAAGATCAGGTACATACCTTCATTGCAAGAGCAATTAAGGCCCCTTCAGTTGGTTTCCCCATTAAAGTGTTGTTTCTAATTACAGCATCATTGCACACACAGCCCGCCTAAGAAAAATAGGTATAAATTATGAAGCCATCACTGTGTCTCAAGTCATTAAGAAGAAAGTCATCTTCCTGGAAAATATTTACCTCAACAATTCTGCTAACGTCTGGATTATAGAATCCATGAACAACATCACCATCAACGATCACTTCCCCAAACTGATTATAGCCAACTCCGGTAACCTAAAGAACACAAAGTGAAATCAATAATATGAACAATAGGCAATGACAAGTCTTAGGAGAACCAAAAACTATAATGAGTTATGTTTATTTCATTTCATATATCATGACATTGTTAAAGTGTACACCTAGAAAAGCATTAAAATTTGTCTTTAAAAGTACATTTAATAGTTAAAGGAATATAGATTCTAATTTTCATGATGATTAACCTAAAAAGATATTGTCTTCCACTTATGATATACTATTAAAAGGATAAATACACCATAAAAATCTCTATACACAAGTTAGCTTACATTTACATAACATTACACTTACATTGCCTACTACAGGGTTGCAAAGAACTCATATCCATTACCACATCTAATATTTAACACACACCCGTGATCTAGACAAAAGCAGACTTCTTTTTTGCAGATATGCAGGCTCAAAGACAAGAGATTTACCATAGCACTTACAAACTACTTTAACATAGCATATTATACAATTTTAAAAATCAGGTAGAGACAAGCCAGATACTTATTCTATATAGGCTAGAACAAACAAAGCCAAACAAAAGTAAATTTCATAATAAAAATAATACAGTTTAGAGAGAAAATAACAAATGGCTAATGCTTGACATATAAAATGATGAACTTAAAAGAAAAACTAATATCCTAGCTTATCATCCATACTTGGATCATATAAGCACATGTAACCCCAATGACCCTTCTGAGTCATTTAGAAAGAGCACATTCACCAATGTAGCATTGGGTATATCCTTGAGCAAACCTAATACCCGAAATATCAACAGTCACATTTTAAGGCCTATGTAGACCGGGCACAGTGGCTCATGCCTATAATCCTAACACTCTTGGAGGCCGAGGCGGGAGGATTGCTTGAGCTCAGGAGTTCAAGACCAGCCTGAGCAAGAGCGAGACCCCGTCTCTACTATAAATAGAAAGAAATAGCCGAAACAACTAAAAATAGAAAAAATTAGCCAGGCACAGTGACACATGCTTGTAGTCCCAGCTACTTGGGAGGCTGAGGCAGGAGGATCGCTTGAGCTCAGGAGTTTGAAGTTGCAGTGAGCTGTAATGAGGTTACTGTACTCTAGCCTAGGCAACAGAGCAAGACCCTGTCTCAAAAAATAAATAAATAAGTAAATAAAGGCAACAAAGGAACAATATGAGCAAACGAATGGAAATTTCAAAGAATGCTTCATTGATGAACTATGAACAGGTTAATGCAGCACAAGGCTAAGTATAAACTTAGGCTGGATCAGCAGAAACTAGATCACAGAAGGCCTTATAGGAGAGTGATCATACATTCTGGTTTATGCCTATGTACCAGAGCAATTATTAATAGTATTTCCTTTTACTTATAAAAAATATTTGTTTGGATAATAATATGGCCACCTTACTGTGACAAAAAAAATCTGCATGTTATCCTAATAATGCTAGGAAATACACAGAGAGATATTTCAACATAAGAATGACATGATCAGATGTTTTTTAAAAATATATTACCAACAGCAAAGAGAAGTGGTCCTATTTTTTCTTTGTTATCTTTTTAAATATAGTATTTGATACTTCAAAAATAGTTGTATTACAAAGCATAATAAAATTAAACCCATGAAAAGACCACCCAATTTAAAAACTAGTATAATACCAATAACTTTGCATCTACCTATGAGCATTTTCCCCATTCCTCACCATAGCTAAATCATTCTACTTAATTTTATAAATATCATGCCCTTACTCTCAAAAAATAGTTTTATCATACATATTATAGACACACATTATCATAAGATACACTGTTTAAATGTTGCTAGTTTTTGGGCTTTTAAAAAATGGTATCACACCATATGTAGTCTTTGGAGACGTACTTCACCCTAGCCATGCCTATGAAGGACCAACCAAGATCTTAAAAAATAAAAATGTTCATGTTCCACTGTTATTATTTAAGTCAACAGAAATAATTTAACAAATTTTTTTTCATTTAAATAATTTTAAATCATGAATAAAGATTGTACCAAACTTTCCTATGGCTATTGGTTCTGAAATTTCTATCATGTGATGTCTTCTTTTGTTCTTATGGCTATGTTTTGGTCTGGGGCTTTCTAAACCTTGAAATACACAATGGTCTGGCTTTGAAATGAGAAACAATTACTCCTTTACTGTTACTTTTATCCTTTTCCAAATAAAAAAATTAAACTATAAGATATATAGAGAAAAATTTATTGTTTTTAACGTATAGCTCTGTGAGTTTTCACAATAGCATAGTCATGTAACCACCAAAACAATAAAGATCATCCCTCAAAATCTCCCATGCCCTTTTGTAGTCAGTACTCCATGCATCCTGGAGATGTTTTCTGCTCCTATAGTTTTTACGGAATGTATAATGAAACTATATATTATATAATCATGTGCATCTGGTGTCTTTGTTCTGTACAATGCATCTGAAATTCATCCATGTTGTTGTATTAGTAGCTCCTTTCATTTTATTGCTTAGAAGCATTCTATTCTATGGATGGTACCACAATTTGGTTCTATACATTCACCAGCTGATGAATATTTGAGTTGTTTGCAATTTTTAGCAATTATGATTATAGCCACTATAAACATTCAAGTATAGGTTTTTATGTGAACATTTCATTTCACTCAGATAAACACCTAGGAGAGGGACTACTGAGTCACATAAGTGTATACTTAACTTTGTAAAAACTGTCAAACTATTTTCTAAAATATCTGTACTGTTCCATATTTCTACCAGTAATGTCTAAGAGTTTCAATTGCTTTGTATCTTCATAAGCATTTGGCATTATCAAGTTTTTCCCCCTTGTTTAGCCTTTCTATAGATTTGTAGTGATATCTTATCATAATTTACATAATTATAATATGTAAATTATTTACATATTTACTCAACAAATGATGTTGAGTTTCTTTTTCATTGGCTTATTTGCCATCTAACTTTGGTGAAGTTATATATTCAATTCTTTTGTCTATTTTAAAATATTGGGTTGCCTTCTTATTGACTTTTGAAAGATCTTTATATATTTTGGTTACAAGTCCTTCATCAGATATGTGATCTGTAAATATTTTCCAGTTTATTGGCTTGTCTTTTCAATTATCTTAAAACTCTTAGTTTTTAACTGTGATGAAGGTCAATGTTTGAATTTTTTCTCTTATGCACTATGCTTTCGGTGTTGTATCTATGAAATCTTTGATTAGCCCAAGGTTGCAAAGATTTTTCTCACGTTTTCTTCTAGAAGTTTTATAGTTGCAGGTTTTACATTTAGGTCCATGATCTACTTTGGGTTAATTTTTTATATATGGTATGAAGTGTGAATTAAGGTTCACTTTTTTGCATATGAATATCCAATTCTTTCAGCCTCATTTAGGTTTTTTATTTATATACATTTATGGGGTATACATGCAACTTTGTTACATGCCTACACATGTGGTGGTCAATTCAGGGCTTTTAGGGTATTCATCACCCAAATAACATACATTGTATGCATTAACTAATTTCTCATCATTTGTTGAAAGATTAACTTTTTTCCAAAGAACTGCTTTTACATCTGTATTAAAAATCAACTGACTATGTATGTATGGGTCTATTTCTAGATTCCCTAGACTGTTTCTTTTTTTGATCTATATTTTTACCCTTTCTTCTATACCACACTGTCTTGATTACTGTTTACAACCTTGAAATCAGGAATTCTGTCTTCTTTTTCAAACCTCTTTTAGTATTTTTGTCCTTCTATATAAATTTTAGAATCAACTTGTTAGTTTCTATAAAACATTCTGCTGAGATTTTAGCCAGAACTGTGGTAATCTACAGATCAGTTTGGGGAGAACTGATATCTTAACAATACTGAGTCTTTCAATTCTTGAACATTATATAATATTTTCATTTACAAAGTTCTTTTTTGAATTTTTTCATTAATTTCTTTATGGTTTGTAGAATATAAATCTCACACATAGTTTGTTAGAGACATGCCTAAGTATTTCATGCTTTTGGTGCTATTTTAAATGATACATTTCATAAAATTTCAATTTCTAATCGTTCATTGCTAAACAACTGGTTTTCAAATTTAAAAAGCATTAAACGTACATGGCAAAATATTCAACAGTATAAACAGTATGCACTTCAAATTAAGTTTCTTGCCCACTAACGATCTCAAGTTTCCACTGAAGAAATCCACTGTTAACAGTTATCATCCAAAATTGAAGATTATATATATAGCATATTAGCATATATATAGATCTTCTCATCACCTTTTTAAATTATATATACTGATCTGTTTCTTGCCTTTTTCATTCAATATATAGCATTAAAGGTCTTCTCACAGAATAATGTGGAATAAATAATATCTACCTCATTATTTTATTCATAGCTGCATAGAATTACAGAGAATCAAAACTATCCTACTACATTTAATTGGTTTTATACAAAGAACATTTAGGTTGTTTTAAGTTTTAAATATTCATAAATAATGCTACAATGAACACATTTGTTCCTACACCTTTGTATACATATCCAAGTATGTATCTGTAGTCTAAATTCCTAGAAGTACAAACGATCAGAAGAAGGATATGTCTACTTTCAATTCTGATAGAAAGTAGCAAGTAACCTTTTAAAGGAATTATACCAATCTATTCTCACAATAGTATTTGAGAGTAGTAAGGTATTTAAAAAAAAAAAACAACTTCATAAGAGTTTATGATGAGACACACTCTTGAAAATTACTAGAACAAAGCCTAGATTGCAGAGCAGGTGAAACTGAGGTTGCTATGACAGAACAGTTTCTGATGTGATTCACAAGAGAAAATACAAGGGATTACACTAAGGATATGGTACTGTGTCTGGAAGAGTATAGGGCAAGAAGAGATATTCAGGAGGTACAATTTATAAAAGAGATCAAAAGCTTTGTGATATTAAGAATTGCTTCTAGTACACCATTGTATGTGTAAGATCTGGCACTCAAATACATTTTTGGTAAATAACGACTAGGTCAAAATAAAAAATAAATAAATAAAATGACTAGGTAGGTAGCATCTTGTGTTTGTGTGTGCATGTGTGTGTGTGCTGTGTGTTGGTGGTGAAGAAAAGGGGGGAATCATCCCTGATTCCTATCTTTTTGACTCAGGAGTCTAGGTGCACAGAAAATGGATAGAGGAGTCCTGAAAGGTTTTGATATGGTATGACTAAGGAATAATCAAAAGTGTGTAAATGAAATAACTTATAAGCCTAGTCAGGGAAATAAGTGTGTAGTCTTCTAAGGAAAGAATGACTTTATCAGCATAAACAATAAGCCATAATCTATCCAAAAGTCTTTACAATGTGTTGATTTCCATTTCATGATAATGGATTAAGTACCACGATCTAGTCTCTCCCCACAATTGCCACTGAAACAACACAAAAGATATTTGGGAAAAAAAGATAAATACAAAAAATAAGAATCTGAAATGAGGCAAACACCAGAAGGCATGGGTAAAGAGTGGAAGGGTAGTCTGTGCTACCATAAATAGCAGTAGCATATTATCAGCAGAAAATGGGAAGAGATAATGAAAAGAATTTAAAAGCTTAGTTTGAGTGCATGTGCCCCAGCTATGTGACCTTCAGCAAGTTGTCTATGCTTTGCTTTCATCATCAATAAAATGAAAATGATACACATCCTATTCAGTTGTAATAAGGCTTAAAAAATGAATATATGTAAAAACTTAAAATAGTATCTGATACATAATAAATACAAAATAAAATTTTCTATTTATTGATGCTGTGAGAGGCCAGAAGTTAGTGATATATGATTACACTTCTCTTTTTTATGGGCTTAATCACACCATTTTGTTCTGCAGCAAATAATATTTATAAAACAAATGCTCTGTATTGGTTATATGCCTTTATTTTACAAAAATCTGTATAAAAAGATACTATAATAAATTCTGAAATGTAGGTTCTTTATAAGTTAATGATTATTGTGTTACAGAACTGTAATAACTTTTAATTATAGGTTAAAAATTTATTAGCAGAGGGAAAAGCATAAGCAGATCCTGAAACATACTGTTGTGCTAGAAAGGATGGATCTGCTCAAAAAAAATATCTAAAGCACATAGGAGCTGGTTTAAAAGCAGCTCCCACTGGCGAAATCTGCAACAATTTGAGCACCAAAATAAATAAGAGTACTGAAATATAATCAGTTGAATATAATAAAATAGAAAAAAATAGGAATCCTTGAGTCTGTGATAATACTAAATTTTAGAAAATGAATTTAAAATTATCAAAATTGAATGAATGAATGAATGAATGGAGAAGGGAAAATTCTTCCTCATAGTAGAGTGCCAACTAAGAAATATAACATAAATGACAGAGTTAGAAAATCACCATTTTAGTCACTGTTTGGGGACCATGATAGTAATAACTGAGTCAGGTAAGAATCATAAATGGATACTAAAACTATTATGTTAATGTTTGATAAGAAAAAGGATTAGTTACAAAGTTTTATTTTATTTTTTTTAAGAAATGTAATTTCATTTTTCTATGACTGAATTTATTTTCATTTTTATTTATTTATTTCAGAATATTACAGCGGTACAAATGCTTTGGTTACATGGATTACTTTTGTACTGCTTGAGACAAAGTTACAGGTGTGCCCATCACCCACACAGTGTACACTGTACCCATTAGGTATGATTTCACCCCTCTCCTTCTCCCCTTTCCCATCTGCTTGATTTCCATTGAGTTTTACTTCCATCTGTGCTCACCAGTGCTGTTCCATTAGTTCAAATTTAATAGTGAGTACATGTGGTGTTTGTTTTTCTATTCTTGCAATACTATTTACATGTTTTTAAAGGATTTTCTTACAGATTATTTATTAATTAAAAAGGACATTGGTAACTCTACATAGGAGAAACTTGGCAGACTTCATCTTAAGTGATCAAAGTAAATAACATCGATAATGAACAAATTGACATTACATGCCTCCCGATGTGAGGCATTGAGAATAAAACACCATTTATGTAGCATTCCTGCAAAAGTGTGTAATCTAAATCTAAACATGCAGAATATCAGACAAAACTCAATTGAGAACATTCTATAAAATAACCAGTTTATACTTCTCAAAATGTCAATATCATGAAACACAAAGGCTGAGACCATTCCAAATTTAAGGAGACAAAAGAGATATAAAAACTAAATGTAATATGTTATTCTGGATTGGGTCCTAGGCTGAGAAAACTGTTATATAAACATTGTTAATATATATCTCATATATGGATATTAATATATGTAATATATAGACAGAGTGTGGAAGTACACAAATGTGAAAAAATATTGACAATTGATGAATTAGGTGAAGGGAATAAGTGAGTTCATTTTTCTATTATTATTTTTTATTTTCTATAATTTGATCTTTCAAAAAAATTAGGATAAATTATTTTAAACTTTGGTCTTCTACATATTCTAAAGCTGTAGTAAAGTACCACTGGGATGAGAAAAGATAGATCACTGAGAAATAAAAACATATATATATATATATAGATACACAGGCATACCTTAGCTATATGGCAGGTTTAGTTCCAGACCAACACAAAAAAACAAATATTGGAATAAAGTGAGTCACGCAAATATTTTGGTATCCCAAATACACAAAAAAGTTATGTTTACACTATACTGCAGTCTATTAAGTGTGCAATAGCATTGCGACTCCTCACATTCAAGAGTTTGATCAAGAGATTGCACCAATTCATTCACATCTTTAGGCTACACTTCTAATTCTAGTTTTCTTGCTATTTCCACCAGATGTGCAGTTACTTCCTCCACTGAAGTCTTGAACCCCTCAGACTCATCCATGAAGACTAGAATCAACTTCTTCCGAACTCCTGTTAATGTTGGTATTTTGATTCATGAATCATGAATGTTCTTACTGGCATCTAAAATAGGTAAATCCTTTCCAGAAGGTTTTCAATTTACTTTGCCCAGATCTATGAGAGGAATCGCTATCTATGGTAGCTATAGGCTTATCAAATGTTTGTCCTAAATAATAAGACTTGAAAGTAGAAATAACTCCTTGTTCCATAGGCTTCAGAATGGACTGTTGTGCTAGCAATCATGAAAACAACATAAATCTCCCTGTACATTTTCATCAGAGCTGTTGGGTGACCACGTGCACAGTCAATAAGCAGCAATATTTTAAAAGTAATCTTTTTTCCAAGCAGTAGGTCTCAACAGTGAGCTTAAAAAATATTCTGTAAACCATGCTATAAACAGACGTGCTGTCATCCAGGCTTTGTTCTTCCATTTATAAAGCACAGGCAGAGCAGATTTAGCATAATTCTTAAGGAACCTAGGATTTTTGGAATGGTAAATGAACAATGACTTCAACCAGTTGCATTAGCCCTGAATAAGAGAGCCTGTCCTTTGAAACCAGGCACTGACTGCTCTCTAAAAGTTCTAGACGGAATCTTCTTGCAATAGAAGGCTATCCTGTCTAAATTGAAAATCTGTTGTTTAGTGCAGTCATTTTCATCAGCGATCTTAGCTAGATCTTCTGGATAACTTGCTGCAGCTTCTGTATCAGCACTTGCTAGTTCACCCTGTACTTTTTCTGTTACAAAAGTGGCTTCTTAAAAAAAAAAAATCATAAGAAAAAAAAAGAAAGTGGCTTCTTACCTTACACCTTATGAACCAACAACCTCTGCTAGCTTCCAACTTTTCTTCTGCAGCTTTCTCACCTCTCTCAGTCTTCACAGAAATGAAGACAGTTAGGACCTTGCTCTGGATTAGGCTTTGGCTTAAGGGAATGTGGCTGGTTTGATTTTTCTATCTAGATCATTACAACTTTCTCCATACCAACAAAAGGCTGTTTTGCTTTTTTATCATTTGTGTGTTCACTGGAATAACACTTTTAATCTCCTTCAAGAACTTTTCCTTTGCATTCACAAGTGGGTTAACTGTTTGGCACAAGAGTCCAAGCTTTTAGCTGTCTTGGCTTTCAACATGCTCTTCTTACTAATCTTAATTGTTTCTAGTTTTGATTTAAAGCCAGAGACGGGTGACTCTTCTTTTCACCTGAACACTTAGGGGCCACTGTAGGGTTATTAATTGGCCTAATTTCAATATTGTTGTGTCTCAGGGAATAGGGAGGCCTGAGAAGAGGGGGAGAAAAGGGGAAATGGCAGGCTGGTAAAGCCGTCAGAACACACAGAACATTTATCAATTAAGTTTGCCATCTTATGTGGGCGTGACTCATGGCTCCCCAAAACAATTTAAATAGAAACATCAAAGACTGCTGGTTACCAATTACCATAACAGATACAATAATAATGAAAAAGTCTGAAATACTGCAGGAATTATCAAAATGTGACAGAGACACGAAGTGAGAACCTGCTACTGGGAAAATAGCACTGACAGACTTGCTCAATGCAAGGTTGCCACAAACCTTCAATTTCTAAAAAACATAATTATCTGTGAAGTGCAATAAAATTAGGTATATGGTTCCCCCAAAATAGCTAGACAGTTTTAAGGTATCTTCAAAACATTAAGCATAACTGAGGGTTAAAACTAACAAACATTTTGGTAGTTCTTTGACATCCTTGCTCTAAAAGGGAATTGTCTATGGATTCTAATTCATAGTAAATAGCTGGAATCTGAAAAAGTCATCTTGCATGATCCTGTGAAGAAGTGGTTGAATACAGAGTTTTATATTTTCAATAGTGAGTATCTTGAGAGATATTTCTAAGAGCTGCTAAAATGAACAAGAGTATAATCTAATAGTCATGCACTCAAATTTCATACACATGGTTGATGAATAAGAATGTTTAAAAAGTTAACAAAGTTAAAGACACATAATCATAAATATGTTCTCTTGAGAAATAACACATATGCAGTGAAAATAAGCAACAGAAAAAAAAACAACAGAGGACAACACTGTAAGACTGTTACTAGTCAGTGTTAAGTCAATAATGATGGTGTAAGTGAGTTAAAAAGTTTAGAAGTGGTTATAATCCACGGATGAAACAGAAATGTGCTATTCTTATTTTGTCCCTGAGGAAAATAAGGAAAGCAAAAAAAGAAGGTCTTAACTTTCCCATTCCCTTTCAACTACAAAGCATGGCTTGAAAATATGAGTGAACTGTATTTAGGTTACTGAAAAGTTTGAGATTAAGAGAGGATGGGAAGTTGAAGTATCAGCAATAACTGAAGAAAAACAAAAGGGTCATACATTTAGCCTCTTTCTGTAAATACAATAAAAACACCTAACATAATCAGGGACATTTGTAGGGATCAAGAAAATGAATAATGTTTTGCAATTTTAAATAATCATAGCAATAATAAAGCACATTTCTATGATTAACTCTTAATATAAAATTATCATTTTCTTATATCTGTTGAAATTTTTATTGCTTTACAGTAATAAAGTATCATCTAAGCATTCCATACTACCAAATGGGAATGAATGAGATAACCCCCTAAACATTACCTACACCTAACTATGGAGTTGGTATCTTGGTCTACGTTTGTGTCTGCAGTATACAAAATAAGTCTTTCCTTTCTCATACAGAATTAAGTTGATTAGTTATTCTATTCAAGTCTCTTTCAGATTAGGCAAGTTTGTTCAATTCCTGCCCCTTCTACTCTAATTTATATATGAATGCAAAAATTCTAAAATCGACTAAAGGTTCCCATGCTTATTTAACTACAGTTCTACCACAAAAACTAAGCCATGCCTAAAGCTTATTATTATTAATACCTAGCACAGTCACTGAAATATATCCATCAGAAATTTTCATTACATAATGAATTAAAGTTTTAAAATTGCTACTATAGTAATTAATGGTATTTTTATTAAAAGAACAATGTTTACCTTAACATTAAAATTTTAAGATAGCTTATAGCAAAAGTTCTCTATTTTTTTTCTGCTCTAATATACTTGCAGATATGATACACCTATCAGTAATATTTAACCACTATTCTCAAAGGAGGTGGCTACATTAAAAAATTATCAACGACTTTCTATAAAAGACTTTTGATAATCATGTGACTTCAGAAAAGCTTAGCTTTCTGAAATAACACAGAAGGAATATCAGTAAACTCCTACCTGTTCTGGCATAGCTCCATGTTCAATTCCAGTCTTCAATAATCTGTAGCAATTACCAAACAGATCCCATTTTGTGAGATCATGAGCGCTAAAATAAACAAAAATGCATTAACTTTATTCTAAAATGAAAGGAAATTTAAATTCCACTCAGTTTTAGTGAGTGGAAGAATAAAATAACTTCATTTTCTTGTAGAATTGAAGAAGATCCATAAAGAAAATGTTCAAATGCTCAAACTTAAAAAAAAAAAAAAAAAGATGAGTAGAAAGAAAAGAGGCAAATAAAGAGGGACAGAAAGAGAAAAAAACAAAAAACAAAAAAGAGCTAATACTTGGAATTTATTGAATAAATCAACAACAATAAAACTTCACACATTTAAGTGAAGGTTCCTACCACTTCTGACTGTGATAATGGTAACATTTTAAATTCTCATGAGCTCTACTACTAGAAATTTTCCTTTTGACACTGGCTGGCAACTTTTAAACAACACAATATTTTTAAAAATAAGCGTTTGGTTTCTCCACTGAATTTCAAAAAATTTACTTGTATATAAGAACAGGCTTAGATTTTAGAAACTGCTTCTTAAATCTGAAGTATTCATTAATGTAAGAGGTACATCTCAACTTTCTTTGGACAACAAGGTTCTCTGTTTTATTTTCTTCATGGAAAGCCAGGCATATCTCATTACAAGGGACATGTGAACTACAATTTGAGAACATGTATTTCATTGATCTGAGTCTTAATTTCCCTATTCAAATCCAACTGTTCTGTCAACATAGTAAGAAAACAATAACCAACCAAATAAGAACAATTCAGGAAAAAAACTTACAAGAATAATTTCCACGGTTTTCCCCAAAATCTTACTTCTTTTTCCATCTCTTTATATCGACAGAAAAAAATTGTGTATATTTATCGTGTACATGTAATTCTGAAATATGTACACATTGTGCAATGACTAATGAACTAAATAGCATATGCATTACCTTACATACTTATGTTTATGTGGTGAGAACATTTAAAGTATACTAAGTGATTTTCAAGAATACAATACATTGTTATTAAAAATAGTCACCATGTTGTACAATACATCTCTTGAACTTATTCCTCTTATCTTGTTTTTTTTTGAGACAGAGTCTCAGTCTATTGCCTGGGCTAGAGTGCCGTGATGTTAGCCTCGTTCACAGCAACTTCAAACTCTTGAGCTCAAGCAATCCTTCTGCCTCAGCCTCCCAAGTAGCTGGGACTATAGGCATGCACCACCATGCCTGGCTAATTTTTTCTATATATTTTTAGTTGGCCAATTAATTTCCTTCTATTTTTAGTAGAGACGGGGTCTCGCTCTTGCTCAGGCTGGTTTTGAACTCCTGACCTTGAGCGATCCTCCTGCCTCGGCCTCCCAGAGTGCTAGGATTACAGGCGTGAGCCACGGCGGCCGGCCTTATTCCTCTTATCTAACTAAGCTTTTGTATTCTTTGACCAATATCTCCCCAACTCCCCATGTTATTTCTTATTTAGCAAGATTTCTAAAAGCTGATACTCATTAAAATTTATACCAGCTTATGAAATAAACCCATCTAATTTTTTCTTTTTTTGAGACAGAGTCTTGCTCTGTTGCTCAGGCTAGAGTACAGTGGCATCATTATAGCTTATTGCAACCTCAAACTTCTAGGCTCAAGCCTCCTGAGCCTCCTGAGTAGCAGGGACACTAAAGGTGTGTACTACCAAGCCCGGCTAATTTTTCTATTTTTTGTAGAGATGAGTTTTGCTATGTTGCTCAGGCTGATCTTGAACTCCTGGCCTCAAGTGATCCTCCAGCCTCGGCCTCCAAAAATGCTGAGATCACAGGTGTCAGCCACCACACCTGGTCCTAATTTGTTAAATAGTACCAACTGATAACCTTTTATAGTGTACATTCATTACATAAAGTGATAAATCTTCATTACACTAATGATAAATCTTATAATTTAAGCAATTAAATAAAAATTCATCTAGAGAAAATATGAATAAAGAAAGTACATCATCTCAGTATTTCTCTAAAGTTTCTCATTGTTATATGAATGTCAAACGTTACAAATACAATCAGTCTGTGTATGTTGGCTAGTATATGCTATTCACTAAATCTACTTTATCCTCTTCTTTCTGAAATGAGATCTTGCTATACTGTCCAGGCTGGAGTGTAGCGGCTTTTCACAGGTACTATCATAGCACTATGGCCTTGAACTACTGGGCTCAAGAGAACCTCCTGCCTCAGTCTCCTCAGTAGCTGGAACTGTGTGTATGCCACTGCACCTGGCTCACTACATCTACTTTAAATAAAATGACGTACTTGTGAAAAGAAGTTAACCGCTTTAATGTAGAAAGAACGTTGTAAATATCATCATCATCAGCTTCTTCTCCCTATAAATAAAAAAATAAACATTATCTCATTACCACAACTTTTTATAATGTCAAATTCACATTAGAATATTAATGCTGCCTAAAGAAAAATTCTTTTTAACTATATAAATAGTATAAATGCACTATCGGTAAATAAAAATAAACAAAAATCAGAAAAACCAAAAATATCCATAATCCCAACGAGATAACCAATTTTTGTGTTTTAAATAATGTTGTGATAAACATGACTTTGTATACTTTTCTGATTAATACAACAGGATAAAATCCTTGAAATTAAAATTGCTGAAAGGGTATATACATACTTGAAAGATTTTTAATAATTATTTCTAATATTTTACTGATTGTCAATTACTTTTGTAGCCTGAAAATCACAATGAAAAATCATAAATGATGGTTGAAAAAAATGAAAAGTTCCAATAGCAGCAAAAGGGTCTTTTTAAAATCAGTTACACAGATTAAAAAGAAAATTCCATCAGCCTGGCTGTCAGAGCACAAACTATGTGCGTTCCAGATTGCCCTATACAGATCAGAAAGAGAAGGCAAGAGGAAGGGATCATAGAAATAATTAGAAAAATTACCAATTGGAGATGCTTACTGCTATCTTGGGTACACCACTGGTGAACAGGCATTTCTTATAAGCACACTTAATTTGTATGCTCTATTCATCAGCACATCATAATAATTAAATAATATTAAAATGCAAATTAGGTTGCAGGAATAGGAAATAGTGAGTTAAGAAAAATCAGATCTTAAAAATATTTTTTCTTTTTTTTTGAGACAGAGTCTCACTCTCTTGCCTGGGCTAGAGTGCCATGGCGTTAGCCTAGCTCACAGCAACCTCACACTCCTGGGCTCAGCGATCCTCCTGCCTCAGCCTCCCGGGTAGCTGGGACTACAGGCATGCACCACCGTGCCCAGCTAATTTTTTCTATTTTTAGTTGTTTGGCTAATTTCTTTCTATTTATAGTAGAGACGGGGTCTCACTCTTGCTCAGGCTGGTCTCAAACTCCTGAGCTCAAGCAATCCTCCC
>CAUYPO010018297.1:0-17663 GCA_963574435.1 Cheirogaleus major | reverse complement strand
ACCTATGCTTTGAGCAACCACCTGGAAACCTTGAGTCAGGGGACATCTGTGTCCTTAGGCTACATGTTCCAGAATTTATGGCCATTGCTACAATGCCTGGGTGGTCACGTATAAGGAAGTAACTTTGATTTTTTAGGATATAAAAATAAAACGACTGGTGCTTTCTGCACTGCAGTCTTGTACCATCTTTGAGTGTGTCTATGTCTTTCTTTTGTGTTCTGTGTTCATCCCCTGTCCTGCAAACAGGCCACAATAAAGAGGTAATAAAGTTAAAAAAAAAAAAAAGTCACTGCCCTTATCCAATAAGACTAATAAGACTAATGTCTTTATAAGAAGAGGAGATTTGGAGAGACTCACATGAAAGTGAAGGCACCAGAAGAACACAACCATCTAGAAGTCAAGATGAGAGGCCTTAGAAGAAACCTACTCTTGGCTGGGCACAGTGGCTCATGCCTGTAATCCTAGCACTCTGGGAGGCTGAGGCAGGTGGATCATTTGAGCCCAGAAGTTCGAGACCAGTCTGAGCAAGAGCAGAACCCCGTCTCTACTAAAAAAAAAAAAAAGAAAATAGAAAGAAATTAGCCGGACAACTAAAAATATATAGAAAAAATTAGCTGGGCATGGTGGTGCATGCTTGTCTTCCCAGCTACTCGGGAGCCTGAGGCAGTAGGATTGCTTGATCCCAGGAGGTTGAGGTTGCTGTGAGCTAAGCTGATGCTACGGCACTCTAGCCTGGGCAACAGAGTGAGACTCTGTCTCAAAAAAAAAAAAAAAAAAAAAAGAATTCCTTTCAAAACTCGTTTCAGTGATCTCATATTCAGAAATACAACTTTTTAGAATTGGCATGCTGGTCCAGAGTCATGACACCCCCATCCAGGTGCTGCCTCTAATGGCCCAATTTAAATCCACCAAGCAGAAGAAATAATTATATAAAAATCAATGTCCAGAACCAAAATATATCCCTAAAACAGCATATGTTTTCTTAATATCCATTTGTGATATGCTCTTTATTGATTTGTGAAAGTCAAAGATGTTTTTCAATGGTTCATGGACACCCAAGAACTTAAGCAGGTCAGTGAACACCTTAAAAGAATATGCAAACTTTGTCCATAAGTCCTTGTGTGAGTGTGTGTGTGTGTGTGTTCATAGACAAAAGTTTCATCAGATAATCTAATGAGTTCATGTGCCATACAATGTTAATAACTATAATATTATTCTAAATCATACTGGATACTGTCTGATTTCATAAATAAGATTATTTGGTATTTAAATTGTGACTTTGAACTGAGAAATATTGTATTTAAATCCTAGCTTGGTTATTTATTGGCTGTGAGATTTGAGCAAGTTACTTAACTTCTCTCTGATACTTAATTTATTTGTAAAATTTGCATAATAATGCGTTCTTTAGACAGTATTCTAAGCATTAAGGATATGTAAGAAAATAAATAAAATGCAATTTATTAACAGTAAATGTTCAATAAATTGCAACCATTTTTTCAACTATGTATAATTTTAGCAAGACTGCTTGGAGTTTGAGAAACCAGCAGGATATAGTTTTTGATGGTTTAAATTAAAAGTTTTACAATTTTATTTTAGAAATTCTCTAACCGTGATTGATCTTGAACCACCAAGTACAGTTAAATCCCAATTTAGCTGTATGAAAGATCTTCAGAGAGACTGACAATCTCTGAGAATGCAGGTAGAATGAGAAAAGGTTGAAGAGATTTGATATTGCAATTGAAGATTATTTTAGACTGAAAATTAGGATATTACAATTAAAGATGATTTTAGACTGAAAATTAGAATGAACTACCAAAATAAACACTCATACTTGAAAGACACTGCTACCAAGGCCCCGCTGGGATTCGAACCCAGGATCTCCTGTTTACGAGACAGGCGCTTTAGCCAACTAAGCCACAGAGCCAGCTGCATGAATCTTCTGGCTTCTTTTTTAATCCAAATGGTACTTGATTAGGTGAAAAGTTGTTATTGTGCACACTTTTTTAAAAATAGATCTATTTCATTGCAAAGGCAAAAGGGACTGCTGGAAATCAGACTTCCTTCAAGCCCAACAAAACATACCTGCACTCAACACAATCAGAAAATGTGCTAGGACAACGTCAGCGTGTCCAGAGAACAGATAAAGCCACGGAATGGGAAGGAGGGGAGACGAGCCGAGTGTTCACTGCAGAGGAAGGGGCATCTATCTCTAGGCGCAGCGAGCACAGTTTTTACATTCCATTGCATTGTGGTAATTTAGAATCATCAAGTGATTGGATATTCTAAAAGTGGAGTGAAAGGCTTTTCTAGCAAATAGATCAGTTAGAACTTTCATCAAATTAATGACATCTGGCTATTAGAAGATAACACACTTGTGCTCTGAAAAACGATCAAACCCTTGTAACACGTTCAGATTCTCTGAACACCTGTTAGATCTTACTCCTCTTGAGAAAGTAGACCACAGCAAGAAGGCGACTTGGTCAGAGTACACTTAACGGTTTTATGATTCAAATCCAAAGAGCCTTTCCCTCCTTGAGGGAATGACCTCTATTCCTGCGCCTCCTAGGAAAACACGTGGAAACCAAAACTTGTAGGCGTTGGGGAGGCGTCACCAGACAGGGAACTTCTGCCTCTATTCTGCCTTCCTCATTTTGGTTCTTCAAGAAATGTTCTCTAATGTCTTCCTCATGGATCCTCACCTTGAGGAAGCTAAACAAATATGAACTGATTGAAAAATTCCCATTGAGGTTTTAGATTTGTTACTGAAAAATTACATCCTGATAAAAACATTATTAAAGCAACCATGCTTTTGTGTTGTGTTTAGGATCCAGTAGAACAATTATGATCATTTTTAAATTCTACTAGGAAAATGAGCCTGAAATGAATTATCTTAATACTATCTAGATAAATCAAGCTGTTTTATGTTTTAAACACAGCTTATTTGAAATATTTTACTTGGTGGATACAACTTTTAAACTGCATTATTTTTACTTTGACCATTAATTTTTAAGTTTTGAAATTGTCTGAGTAATGTTTCAGAGGATTTGTAACAATTAAAAGCAAAAATAATTAGTATCCATGAAAGGAAAGAATAATTGCATCTTTAAGAATTGGACAACAGAGAAGATACTTTCTGGGAGCAGCTGGTGCTGAGCGAAGCGTGGCCGGCAAAGATGATTCAGGCGATTCTGGTTTCAACAATCATGGGAAGCCACGGCTGGTCCGCTTCTACCAGCATTTCCCAGAAGAAATTCAACAGCAGATTGTTCGAGAGATTTTCCATCTAGTCCTCAAGAGGGATGACAACATCTGTAACTTCTTGGAGGGTGGAAGTTTGATTGGTGGCTTTGAATACAAACTGATTTACCAACACTATGCTACCCTCTACTTTGTATTTTGTGTGGATTCGTCAGAGAGTGAACTTGGAATCTTGGGCCTCATCCAGGTTTTTGTGGAGACTCTGGATAAGTGTTTCAAAAATGTGTGTGAATTGGATTTGATCTTCCGTATGGATAAGGTGCACTACACCCTGCAGGAGGTGGTGATGGGTGGGATGGTGTTGGAAACAAATATGAATGAAATTGTGGCTCAGATTGAAGCTCAAAATAGGCTGGAGAAATCCGAGGGTGGCCTTTCAGCAGCCCCTGCATGGGCGGTATCTGCGGTGAAAAATATCAACCTGCCTGAGATTCCTCGGAACATCAACATTGATGATCTCAACATCAAAGTCCCCAACCTGTCCCAGTTTGTCTGAGAGTGGAGGATTGGGCTGAACTGGAGTCCTTAAAACAAGCAAAGCCAAGCAAGTCTGGAAACAGAACCCATTTTGAGCCTTAGAAGAGTCAAGCCTCAGGACCCTGAACCTTTCTGTCTGGGGAAGACTGTTTGGCATGGGACGGGAAGGGGTTCACGTGGACACTGCCCGGGTGTGCTCAGTTCTCACACGTGCAGCCGTGCTGCCCTCCACGCACACGGCCGCTGCAGGTGTGAGGGGCCTGCCATCCTTGGAGTCAGCGAGCCCAAGCCACCCTCACCTTTGCCTCCCACACACAGCCGCTCCCAGGGATCGGGGACTGTACTGAGCAGGCCCACTTGCTTCCCAGAACCCTAGCACGAGGACTGAGCACATTCTCTGACTAGCGTCTTCATCCTTAGCACCACGGGCTTCTGAGGTCCTGTAGCATTTACTTGCTGGTGAGGTACCCTAAGTAGAAAAGGGCCAGCCCTTCAGATTTGGGGTTGTGATGAGTAGCAAGTAAGGGCAGGTTTTATGAGAACCAGAGTCACCTGCTGGCTCTACTAAGATCGTTATGCCCAGAATTCTTTGTATAGCCAGGCCTTTTGGTTACCACCTCCTGCAGAATACGTTCCCTTGCTGTCTTAGTCCCAGTTCTGTTCTCACAGGCATTTGTGTGCAGGACACAGTCCCAGTCATAACCCTGGTGCATGCCCACCACGTTGCAGCTGCTAGAGAGCACCCCTCACACACACTCGCCAGAGAGGTCCCTCCTCACTGAGGAGAAGCCCTGTGTCCTTAGAAGGTTAAGCCAACATCACGTGGAATATCCCAGAATTATGACTCTTCCCACATTTAAAATACATTCTCAAGGGAGCAGAAGGTCCGGTTACTGTGTTAAGAATGATGAGTCGTCTCCGTAGGAAACCCACTGCCACCTGTACCAGCTTCTGGAGCATGAGAGCCTGAGTGGGGCCACCCGTCTGGGGCCACCCGTCTGGGGCCCGGATACAGGAAGTGTGCTCGCCGAGACTAGTAGCAGTGCTGCATCTTCTCCACTCCCTGCACTCTGCTTGTGTTCCCTCAGGTGACGTTCTCCCAGAGCTTTGGAGATCCATAAATGTTTACATGTGAAAAAAAAAAGAATTGGAAAATAAACAACATATTATTTCAAAGTTAGTGGCTCAGTGAAAAATGGCTTCTCACATAGGGTATCTGTGAAGAAATATTTGCTTTGATTATTTTTGTTTGTTTCTTCTTGCTGGTAAACACTATCTTGCTTATAAATTTTCATTATACTTTGTGGAAGAATCTTATAATTCTGATTTTATTTTTCCTTGATTTAAAGTGGGTTTCTTTATAGTAAGAGAAATAACAATTAGATCTATAGTGGGTTTATCATTGGTGGCACTAGAAACTAAAAACAACAACAAACAAGTAATGAAAGAACATGATTACAGTGCTGAGAAAAGATAATTTTGAGGTTTAAATTTTATATTTAGCCAAACAATAGAGATTACAAAAGACCTTTAAATATGTGCCAATAACTAAGATCCTTGTTTTAATAAATGTGAAATACTAGGAAATATGTAGTTATATCTTTAGAAAAGCATTTATTTTAATTTTAAAAATAATACATATTTGGATGACAGAAAAACAAGGTGGAACTAAAATGTTAGCAACAATATCATGAAATTTGTAGACGATATTGGTAATGATACATTTATAAAATCCTTGTATCGTTTAAAAAGAGAATCAGGCTGGGTGTGGTGGCTCAGGCCTGTAATCCTACCACTCTGGGAGGCTGAGGCGGGCAGATAATTTGAGATCAGGACTTTGAGACCAGCCTGAGCAAGAGCAAGACCTTGTCTCTACTAAAAAAATAGAAAGAAATTAGCTGGACAAAAAAATATATACATATATATATAAAGAAAAATTAGCCGGGCATGGTTCGTATGCCTGTAATCCCAGCTACTTGGGGGGCTGAGGCAGGAGGATCACTTGAGCCCAGGAGTTTGAGGTTGCTATGAGCTAGGCTGACGCCATGGCACTCTAGCCTGGGCAACAGAGTGAGACTCAGACTCAAAAAAAAAAAAAAAAAAAAATCAGGACTTTTAAAGAATTGTGGGGGCTGGCAAGTCTGAAATCCACAGAGCAGGCTGGAAATTCCAGCAAGAGATGGTGTTGCAGCCCTGTGGATTTCAGACTTGCCAGCCCCCACAATTCTTTAAAATCTCTCTCTTTTTCTCTTTCTGTCTCTCTCTAATACATGTACGCACACATACACACACATCCTATTGGTTCTGTTTTTCTGGAGAACCCTGACTAATACACAAAGTAAGAAAGCACTCAATTTATAAGAGAAAAGCATCTGGTACAACTTTCAAGAGAAGATCAGCAAGAGCTGAGGGATGGAGAGAACTCCTAGACCCCTAAATCTGATCCAATTTTCAGTGCCATTCTTTCCTCATCAGTTCCCTAAATGTCACATAAGAGACCTGGAGACGTTAGAAATTTCACTGATTTAATAGTTCAGCTACCCACCAATTAAAGCTATACATGCTTTATATGCCCCTCAAGAAAAAAGTATTATTTAACTGTGGTCACAGAAACCTTAAGCCTTTCATTTATGCCTTGAGCAAATAATCGAGACATTACAGTCTTTTTTCATTAACATTTTCAGTGCATAATATAATAATGTAATTGTCTTCCCCTTCCCACCCACCATTTCCCTCTTGGGACCTTCATATTATTTCAGGGTAGGGCAACTCAGTCACCGAAGTTTGCCTTTGAGTGGGCCTTTCATTCCAGGTGACCATAGGTAATAACTTATTTCATGTTTTAGAGATTCTTGCCAAGCACTGTCTGATTTCCTTTCTTGAATGTTTACATTCTCACAGATTTGCCATATTTTCCTGCAGTCCTGTTTTCTGTAACACACAAATTGTCTTTGTGAGAAGTGCTCCAGTCAATTTCTTTCCCCTGATCTAGTTTGTCTTCTCTTTGTACTGCAAGGCCCAATATAGACAAGAAATAAAAGATATTTGCTTTTTTTCCCCATCTGCATACCAGAACATATTTTATTTCAAATTACTGAGAGGTCATTGGTCACAACCTAAGGATTTCCTACTCTATAATGTAGTTCTGCTATATCTCATTTTTCTTTGAAATGAAAAGAATAAACTATAATCTTCACTAAGCGATCTTGATTCACATTTAATTTTTTCTAGCCACAAGACTTTACAGAAACTACTAAATGGAGTCCAACTCGGGTAGGCTGAGAGGAGCTTCATTGCTGGTAAATAAAAGAGTCTTAGCTTTTCTCTTCAAAGCTAAGGAATAAGGATCAGCAAATAGAAGAATTTTCTCCAGGTTTCAGCTCTCTGCTCTTTTCGAGGCTCTTAGAAAATAGCCCCATTTATTTCCACCTTTTGCTCCTCTTAATATTCTTTGGGCAGAAAAACTACAGAATATGAGTTCTGGTTTTACCTAATTAAAATAGCTATCTCTTAAAATATTGTTAAAAACATGCTTATTTTCCTATTAAGAACCCAGAGTTATATGATAAATTAAAACAAGCCCTTCCTTATGAAAACTTAGCCCCAAGTTATCAATGCCAACTCCCTTTTTCCAAGAGGTAAATTTATTTCAGGAAACTTACTGTCTTTCCTTGCTTTAAGAGTAGGTCAGAACTATCTCAGGCTACTGACAGCCCCAAATTCAAATTTGGGAGAGCAGGGGTTAAGAATATATCTCTTCTCTCCTAGAAGGCTCTGAATTATTAAGTAATCCACTTTCTTCCCAGTAATTAGGTTTACAAATTAGGGATCTCAGGGAGTGACAAATCTGATTACATGGTCTTGAGACAATTCTGATAAGACAAAAAACAAAATAGAAGATTCTCTCTATTTGACAGAATTGTTTGTGGAGAAGTTAAGTTACATCCCATCAATCATCTCCAACTGCCCTTGACTTTTAAAAAGTCTGAGGACAGACTATGTGTCTATGACTGATTGTATCTCTACACTACCAGTGGTGTCTCTAGACAAGCTCAGTCTGACTGAGAAAGAAATAAACCTGCAGATGTATCTCCTGAATGCCTTATCTCACCTTTGAGGATATGTGGAGATAATTTAAATGGAGACTTTCTAGGCCAATGGTTCTCAACGTTGACTGCATATTCAAATCACCTGGGGAGCTCTTAAAAATGCCAGTGCCCAGACTACACTATAGAGAAATTAAACTAGAATCTCTCAGAGTGAGATCTGGGCATCAGAAAATTTTAGAGCTTTCCAGGTGATTCCAATGCTTTAGCTGTAAAGAAATCTGGGAGCTCAGGGAATTATATTAATGTCTCTTTCCTCATCCCTCCCATCACCCAGTGCGCACTTCATCTGCTAGATGAAATAAATTAGCTAGGACACTGTTCTTGAACAGTGATTAAATTTCAAGGAGAGTTTTTTCATACATTGTGGAATAGAAAAATCTCAAAAAACAATCCTTCATCAAGTTGATCATGATCTCGTGATGGTCTTGAAGTGACCAGAAAAGAAGGTAAGAGAATGAAAAGGAAGTAAGGAATAATTACAATTCAAAACTGGTTGTTAGGTAGAACTCCTGGTATCTCACAAGTGCTAGCGTTGGCTGTGGGTAGTAAAGCACATTGAAAATATGAGGAAGAAGCGAGGAAAAGGTCTGGGAACTATTTCTTCATTGATCACTCAGGTGGTAGACACTGTGGCTACTATTTTTTATTTAGTTCAAAGTGTTCTATTATCATTAAAGCTACATTAAAGTTACACTATGGTAGTCTTGTAATAAATATTAGCAAGACCAGCTGCTCAATAATTGACAGCACAGGATGATTTAACCTGAAGCTAATAAAAGCCAATAGAATATAAGCTTCAGGGCACCCCACAGACCCGTTCTAAAACCCATACATTAATTTTGTGTTTTTTCTCATTCAGGCAGCACAAGCACTGGGGATCCACCCCTAACTGACAGACCAAAACATTAGAGTCTTGACATAAAGGATGGTAGCCATTACTATTTTAAAATAATTTGGTACATTCTCTTTGGTCATGTCTGTGAGCTCTTAACTTAAACACAGCCAGGAAGGGGCTATGAGTGGCGTTGCTGGAGGCCTGGCTGAGGAAAAAAACAAAATCATAGGAAAACTGTTTTCTGAACTTCCTTTACTTGCTAATATGGCAGGGTGTCACAAATTAAAAGTTGAAACTAAAGCATGAAGACACAATAAATGCTGCATTCCAAAAGAGCTAGACCTTCAGAAAAATGCACCAAGAAGCTAGCCAAAGAATGTCCCTACCCACGTGAATGATAAAATAGCGCCAGCTTTAGAAAGAGAAGCGGATTTTTTTTTTTTTTTTTTGACAATGAGATTTGAAGTGAGTAGTTTTAGAATCAGCGAAGCAAATTCAGAGATTTCAAGAGAGGTAAGTGTAGAAGATATCAAGTCCACACAACAGTGCTAACGCTATGAACTCACTGGCAAGATGCAATCACTGAAGGAAAACCACGTCTGTGTCGAAATACTTCTATTTCACTCCTTTGTGTATGATTTCTTAGAGAACTGCCTCATTTGGAGAAGCTAAATTTACCTGATACTTTCAGAGCCTCAGGCCTGGGAAGAGTGCACTTTCCTTCCAGCGAGCTTCTGGAGAAATCCATCTTTCTCTCGTTGAGCATCCAAATGTGAAACCTGAGACAGGAACTCAGCCTACCGCCTGCCTCATCCTCCACCCCAAATTCCAGCATCAAAACTAAGCGAAAAGATTAATTAGTTCACAAATCTTCTAATTAGGATTTATATGGATAAATGTCAATTGTTATTTTATGGAACAGGGTCCAAAGTCACCCTCGTTTTTCCTTTTTGTGGATAACCATATGTAAAACCTGCTGAGGACAGAGAATAAAATTTTAAAAGCAAAAGAGCTACAAGTATTAATACAACCGGAGCAAGATATAAGTACCTGGGGGCAAGGCGATTAATTTTCGGATTCTACAAAAAGGGTTGTGACTGTAACGCAGACGAAAGACATTTCCGGAAGGGGATACAAAAAGGGATGGAGATGCTGGGGATCGAACCCGGGACCTCATGCATGCTAAGCATGCGCTCTACCACTGAGCTACATCCCCACTACACTTAAAACTGTTTTTCTAAACTGTCTTCATAAAATAAAATAGAAATTTACTCCGTTTTAGTTTTTAAGATTTATTAATATATTTGCTCTTTTGTAAACAAACGTTAGAATTTTCCTCTTCTCTTTTTGCAGGACTCTATCATCAAGGAACTTTTATTAACCTACATCTTGCAGACATTCGGTAACTAATAAAAACAGACTGACGTAAGAAATCTCAGGAAGATACATTCTTCCAGGCTCTCCCTTTCTGAGTGTTTTTCATTTCTTTTTAAAAAGATACTCGGGACAAAGGAAGGTTACTTCTAGGAAAGATAGAAAATGCTTTGCCAGGGACTAACTATAGAAACTACTGAATTGCTCTCAATTCTTGTCCCCATCCCTGCATCCTATTCCCTGACTACAGAAAACCGCCGTGCACATTTTCTTAGGAAACAAGGAGCCAGTGGAGAGATTTCTATTACAAAAATAAACTCGTTTCACTCTTTTAGCAACCGGGTGGGTTAAAGTGTAAAGATGTCGGATTGCATCCTGTGGCCTCCTGATGCACGTTATTAGAGCATATAAATCAAAATCAAAGAATATGAATCCTCAGATCCTGCTCTGATGGAACAAAGAGCCAGGAATGAAGATAGAAACGCGTTACTTCTGAGACCGAGGCTAAATCTCGGCTTCTGTGGGGCTTTATTTTCTGCAGAGGGAGTGGGTCTCTGGATATCGTACCCCTTTCTCACCAAGGGGCCAAACAGAAGGCTTTATCCTTCCCTAAAGGATTCAGGAAGTCCTCGGATACGGTGACCTGTGAGCGAATCTGGAAGAATGGATAGGAACGCCAAGGAGAAATGAGGATAGGCTGTGGAGGTGTGGAAGAGTTCAGAACCGCAGGAGTTGGGAGAGGGAGCAAGGTAGGCTAGAAAAGTGGCTTGACAGGATGACACCAGCAATTCTCATCCTATTTGGACTTTCAGCCTCCAGAACTACGAGAAATAAATGTTTGTTGTTTTCTGTGTGATTGATACACACACACACACACGCAAAGAAAATGTTTGTTGTTTAAGCCATCCAGACTGTTGTACTCTGTTACAGCATCCTGAACTGACTAAAATATGGAGTTTATTAAAGTAATGCATATTATTATAAAATGCATTAATCTAATCCAATACATTAGGGGATTAAAAGAGGAATAAACATATAATAATCCTAATACTTTCAGAAAAGCTTCCTCATTGCTAATAGAAATATAGTCCTAACTATCTTTTCCAGCTCTGACATTCACATAATTAACCCCTCCAGGCCCCAGTATGTACTTGGCAGGCAAGGAGCAAATCTTACAAAAGTCGCAGATAATTGTTAACACCTATTTCATGGAAGGAAGATTTTCTGGAGCCATAGCTGTGTCTTCTTGTTTCTTCCAACATGATTCACTTTATACTTTAAAACTGGTAAGTGGGGGAAGTGGAAACTTCTGGCCAAGATAGAGTAACAGGAACCAGAATTACTATCCCACCTGAATCAACCAAAAATTCCTAAAAAGGCAGAATATGATAGAATGGTTTAAAGACACTGAACATTAGGCAACAAAGGACAGTGATCTCTGAGAAAGGGGAAACAAGATGAGCACAATGACTGCCTCAGCTTACTGCTTTCAGAGGTGTTTCTAGACCATGGCACAGGTGTTATAGTTCATTTTTTGCGTCAACTAGACTAGGCTATAATGTCATGTTGCTTGATCAAACATCAGTCTAGATGTTGCTGTGAAGGTATCTTTTAGATGTGATTATAAACATTTAAATCAGTAGACTTTAAGTAAAGCAGATTATCCTCCATAGTGTGGGTGGGCCTCACCCAATCAGTTCAAGGCCTTAAGAGAAAAGGAGAAAGAAGAGGATGGAATGTTACCTCTAGATTGCCTTTAGACTCAAGACTGCAACATCAACTTCTACTGGAATTTTCAGCCTGCCACTCTACAAACTTTGAACTTGTGAGTCACCAGAATTACTTGAGCCAATTTCTTTCTCTTTCCCTCTCTCTCTCCCCGTTAGGTCTGTTTCTCTGAAGAACCTTGACTAATATACCAATTAGGGCCCTGTGAACTTTCTAAGTCCAGCATATAAAGTTGTGAGTCTGGGGAGACCAAAGCAGTGAATGTCTGTAGGATAAACTACCAGGGACAATAGGGTTGCACAGAGAGAAAACCCAGATCTACAGAGGATTCTCCTTTAATATTCAGTAGAATACTAATCATTATGCATGGGAAGAAACTACCCAAGGCTGGGGAAAAAACAATCTGAAAGGGTTAGAGGGAACAGTACTGAGTGCACAAGCCTGAGAATAGTGTCTATTTCCACTAGCCTCACTGTAAAAACCTCGTTATTCAAGGGGTGTTAGGTAGATTATTAAGAAAGGTCTTGTTGAGTTGTGGAGAATTTGCCTAAGAATTGCTCTCACCCTGCCTAACAAATCTTTTTTTTTTAACTTTTTCTGTTAGTTATTCTTAAAAACATCTTCATTGAGGTGAAATTGACATACAAAAAACTGCATATACTTAATAAATGCAATTTGATGAATTTAAACATATGCATACATCCATGAAGTCATTATCATGGTCAAGGTAATAAACATATGCATCACCTCCAAAACTTTCCTCCTTCCTCCCCCTGTGCATCTATGTGTGGTAAGAACACTTAACTTGAGACCTACTCTCTTGACAACTTTTTCAGTGTACAATACAGTATTGTTAACTATAGGCCCAATGTTGCCTAACAAATCTTAAAAGCAGGACTTTAAAAATTCATTAAAAAGGAATCCACACAGTACACATTTGAGAAATATAAGTTTAAATCCTTGTTTTTAGATAGTTGATTATTCTTTGGTAATGGAGGAAGGATTTAACATAATCACTTGAAATATTTGTGTGGGGTAACCAACATTCTTTTTCTGGGAGAGCAAACAGCAGGACCTTAAAATGCACTGAGAATACTGATGTTGTGAGCTGTATTAGGAGGCAAGAAGCGGGATTTCTGGTGGATATATTTTGGGGTGTATTTATGCCATCGTCTAGGCATTTTTATCTTTTCCTAAAAACTGCCACTAAGGCTTGTGCCAAATCAACAGGACCACATTGTGCCATCATGTCTTGAAGACAGTCTCAGCTCTTAGAAAGAGTGTTCCTCTGAACTGGAAGGGCAAGGGAGAGAGGAAGAACCACTAGGAAAATCAACTGAAGTAAGATCTGAATGATAAGGCACCAATCATATAAAGATAAAGAAATGGAATCTTGCATGGAGAAGGAACAGATAAGGTAGCAAGCCCTGTGGTAGGAATTACTTCAGTCGGTCCAAAGATTATAAAAAAATGCCAAGAATGGCTGAAGTTTGAAAATGAAGATTCTAGAGGTCGGATTTTGTAGAGTTTTGTAAAGGCAAAGAAGAGTTAAGATTTCATGCTAAGAGTAATGGAGTAAGGGCAGCTACTGTTAGCTGTTGTTCACCTAACAGTCATTCAGTCCTTCTTTCTTAGTTTGCAAAAATTTAATTTTGTTCAGCCAGCAATGTACCTCATCACAGGGGATGAATCATAATGTAGGTAAGCCATGGTTCTTACCCTTAACACAATCAATGCCCTCTCTTTACAAAAAATATTTTGTAACACATTCTTTCATATCTTGAAATAAAACTCATAGTTAATTTAAGCTAGCTACAGACATAATTTTTCTCTCAAATGAATAACACTTTCTAACTAGTATATAAATGAGAAATGAAAGTAATTTAAAATATACAATAAAACAATGTATATTTCTTTATGTAAATGCTGTGAATGACTATTTTAGAAAACATGATAATATAGTAGTTTCTGTACCTTTAAAAACAATTAATGTCGGGCCGGGCGCGGTGGCTCACGCCTGTAATCCTAGCACTCTGGGAGGCCGAGGTGGGCGGATCCTTTGAGCTCAGGAGTTCGAAACCAGCCTGAGCAAGAGCGAGACCCCATCTCTACTAAAAAAATAGAAAGAAATTAATTGGCCAACTAATAGAAAAAATTAGCCCCAAAAGAAGACATAAAGTGCTTTCTTCAAGTGAAAGGGTGAAAGTTCCCCACTTAATAAACAAAGGAGGGAAACCTGAGCAAGAGCGAGACCCGGTCTTTACTAAATATAGAAAAAAGCCAGGCGTGGTGGCACGTGACTGTAGTCCCAGCTACTCGGGAGGCTGAGGCAGAAGGATCGCCTGAGCCCAGGAGTTTGAGGTTGCTGTGAGCTAGGCTGACGCCACGGCACTCTAGCCAGGGCAACAGAGTGAGACTCGGTCTCAAAAAAAAAAAATAATAATAATAATAATCCTGGGGATGTAGACAAGCCAGGGAAGGAAACGGTCTGGGCTTGGCATTCCCGTGGACGAGCAGAGCCCTCAACAGCGTTTCGCTCAGGCCTCTGAGCTTGCAAGAGACCCTGGGTCAAGCGGAGCTGGACCCAGACATGGGCAGCGATGGGTGGGCTAGAAAGAGGCAGGTTGAGGGGCTGACAAAGCCTCCAGAAAGCCCATCTGCCTGGAGAGGACAGCACGGCCCAGTGCTCCAGAGCAAGGGCTCTCAAGCACACACAAACAGGGGTTCAAATCCTAGCTTCGCCACTTATTAAGTGTGTGTGGCCTCAGAAAACGAACTTCACCTCTCTAAGCTTCAGTCTAACTCCCTTGTAAAATGAGGATGAATATTCACTAGGATAACATATAAAAACCACTACATGCTCAGCCTGGCAGGAAGTCAGTGATCAATTGATGTTCTATTCGTTACTATTCCGGAAGGTGCCACTCCTTGGTATTAGCACTATGGTTGGTAAAGTCAGACCTTTCTAGGATTCCCCAAGTTGGTGGCTGACACAAAGTGGCTGTCCTCAAACCTCCCTTCCCTAGAGTAGCTAGCCAACTACCAAATGAGTAAAGGAATGTAATTATCAGATCCGCTTCTTGCTTCCAGATATCCTTCAAATCCAGTGGTTCTCAATCCTGGCTGTGCATAAGAATTACCTGGAAGCTTCTCTCTCTTTTTGAGATAATGAATATATATTAAGTTATTAAGCTTTGAGGCGATTTGTTACACAGCAGCAGATAACTTATATAATTTAGTAGCAGAGTTGCTGGATCACAGATGTGTGTACTCTTTTAGAACATGTACACCATTTGAAGAATCAGTGTTTTTTTTATTGATATAATTCACATACCATAAAATTCATCCTTTTTACATTCATAAAATTCAGTGAGTTTTAGTATATTCTAGTTGACACTGTGCAACTATCACCACTAATTTCAGAACGTCTCCATCACCCCAAAACTGTTAGCATCCCCACATCCCCTTCCCGCCCAGCCTGCGGCAACCACTAGCCTACTCTCTCTGTGGATTTGCCTATTCTGGACGTTGCATACAAATGGAATCGTATGGTACATGGTCTTCTTTCACTTAGCATGTTTTCAAGGTTCATCCATGTTACAGCATATATTAATACTTCACTCCTTTATAAGTCTGAATGATAAAAGACATATCCTTTTAATTTATCATTTTATTCATCCATTCATTAGTTGATAGACATTTGGGTTGTTTCTACCTTTTGGCTATTATGAATAGTGCTGGTATGAATATTCATGCACAAGCTCTGTGTGGATATATTTTCGACTGCCCTGGGGTTATACACCTACGAGTGGAATTGCTGGATCAAACTGTAGCTCTATGTTTAACAATTTGAGGAACTGCCAGACTATTTTCTGAAGAGGCTGCACCATTTTACATCCCTATCAGCAATGTAAGGGTTCTGATTGCTCCCATCTTTGCCAGTACTTGCTATCATTTGACTTTTATTATAGCCACGTAGTGGGTGTGAAGTGGTACCTCACTGTGGTTTTGATTTGTCCTAATGATTAATGTTGTTGAACATCTTCCCATGTGCTTATTAAGCATCTGTATATCTTCTCCAAAGAAATGTCTATTCAAATCCTTTGCCTATTTTTAACTGGCTTGTCTGCTTATTGTTGAGTTGGAAGAGTTCTTTATATACTCTGGACACTGGATCCTTAGCAGATATATAATTTGTACTATGTCTTTCACTTTAATAGTGCCCTTTGAAGCAAAAAAGTGTACAGTTTTGAAGAAGTCTAATTTCTCTATTTCTCTTTGGTTGCTTGTGTTTCTGCTGTCATATATAAAAAACCATTGTTTAATCCAAGGTCATGAAGATTTATACCTGGGTTTTCTTCTAAGAGTTTTAGCTTGTACGTTAGGTCTTTGATCCATTTGGAGTTAAGTTTTGTATATGGTGTGAGGTAGGATCCACCTTTATTCTCTGCTGGTGAATATCCAGTTGTTCCTGCACTGTTTATTGAATTGTCTTGTACCTTTGTTGCAAATCAACTGACAATAAACATATAGGACCTGGGAGCTTTTTAAAAATGCCTGAACCTCCCCACAGGCCAAATGAATCAAATTCCCTGGGGGTGAGTCCTGGACAATGACATTTTACAAAGACCAGGTGAGTCTAACATGAAGTCCAGGTTGAGAACCACCACTCTAACCTAACCCCCTCATTCCATAAAGGAGAGATCTGAAGCCCAGGTAGAACCAGAGAGGCCTTGCCACTAGATTTGTTGGACTGGATTGGACCCTTGGAGTTAAAAGAAACCCCAGAGGAACGGGGGATAGTCAGCCCAGAGGAGGGAGAGGCCCCCAGTCTGAGCCTGTCTCTTTTCTCAAACAGACTTTTCCAGAGCCATCCCACACACAGAAAACCAACCCACCCACTCACCCAAAGCTACTCGGATTACATTCCACAGATCTGGGTCCTCACTAAGGGAGAAGAGCCTGCCCTCCTCACTCAGAGTCTGCCTGCACAGGAAGACGTGGGTCTGCACTGAAGGCAGGGTGGCCAACAGGGCAGAGGAAGGAGGCAGTGCCCAGCCCTCCAAGAAGAGCTTCTCACCAGGAAGAGGAGATGGGTGAGGCTCACCTTGAAATAGCTACCTTTAACAGAGGAAACTTCCACTCCCAAAAGGCATTTTAAAATTAGGGCAGCGGCAGAGGCTAGAGCCTTGGCCTCCGCCTCCTCTGGCCCCATCTGGCATTTTGCTGTGAAATGATCGGGCACACAGGGCCCTTCACCTGAGCAACAGGGAGTTTGAGCTACAAAAACCCCATTTACTTTCAATGCTTACAGCTAAGCTCGGGTTTCACGGTGGGGGTGGGGGATTAGAGATCATCTGGTTTAAACTTTGATCCTTCAAAAAGATAGCCAAGTAAGCCAATTCTGGCCTTGCGACTGTGTGGCTTAGAATCCTAACAGGTGTGGAAGAGGCCCAGTCTTCAGAATTAATGGTTTAGTTTGGACGAATGGACCTAGGGATTTGCTCACCCAGACAAGGGGCACTGGTCTTTGGGGATGGATGGCAGGGGCACTGATGGAATTGTGGTTTAGGCAAGTGCTAATCCTACACACCTCTGCCCTGGGCTACAGATGCCCACCTCCACCCCCACGCTCCCCAACAGATCTTTCCAGGTGCAGAGTGCCCCAGGAAAGGGGCATCCGGAAGCAGGGCAAACACTCCCATTTCTCGCTCCATTCGTCTCCCTAGCAGGCAGCTCGTTTTTTTTGCTGGTGTTCACATTATTCACAAACTGGGCCTTGCCCAAAGAAGGGTGAATGTCCCAGGCCCAGGGGTGATCCTTAACAGTGACAAGGGTTTTGCCTTTGACAACTGAAACTCCTTCTTGGTGATCTTTTTCCT
>CAUYPO010018296.1:0-10881 GCA_963574435.1 Cheirogaleus major | reverse complement strand
CCTGCAGCACCTGGCCTGAGAGCAAGCACGAGCTCTGACCGTCCGCCTCCCTCTTCCTGGCTGTCCCTGAAGACAGACTCCCTCACAGACAGGGAGGGGAGGCCTCAGAGTCCTTTGTCACAGTCCCTGGTCTCCACTTGTGATCCCTGGGGGCACCGCCCGCTCCCTTCCTCATCGGAGCAACACCGTCTGCCCACAGCGCAGCTCGCTCTCCCAGGAGCCCGCGGGACCAGCCCAGCTGCCCGGCCCTCCTGCCCTCTGACCGCTGGAATTTCCGGGCCCTCAAGCTTCCTAACACTAGGATCTTCCCCTGGGGTGTCCTGTCGCATACATTCTTCCAAGAATTTATTGTCAGGAAACAAGTTCCCCGAAGAATTGGTGTGTTTTCTTTTATTAGACAATAGGAGCTGCGTACCACTCTCTTTCCCTTTTTCTTTCCTAACCAGGAGGCTCAGAGCTGCGCATTTCATTCATCAGCCCCTTTCCTGTTCTCTTCCCACTCCCGTCTGTCTCCTTTATTCTCCAGCGTGCGTCCGTGGTGCTCACTGAGAGCTGAGTGCAAGTGCCTGCGTGGGGAGGTTGCCTGGGCCCACTGCGTGGCCCTGGCACCCCACCCTGTCCATCCTCCCATCTCCCCCAGCATTCACACCTGCCACAGAGCCCCCTCCACACACTGGGTTTGGGTCCTGCACTCCCTGCTCCCACTCTTGGTACTACCACGCCATCCAGAGCAATCCTGGGCCCCCCTCGGCCCTATGAATGGGAGCTTTTCAAAGAGAGAGAGAGAGAGAGAGAGAGACCACCTTGTCTGGAGGACCAGGCCTGGAAGCCTGTGGAGGTGCCTACCAGGAGACCACACTCCCACCCTGTTTCTCCACCAGCTCCTTTCTCTCGCCCACTCTGGAGCAGCATGAAGACAGCATGGAGGAAGATGGAATTTTGGTCTCACAGGTGGAGGAAGGGGATCTTGGCAGTGAAGCAGGTCAGAAACCATCAAATCAGCATCCATGAGCACAGCCACCCAGAGGAAGCTCTTGTTCCATCCCTGGACCAGTCTTCCTCCCAGTGGGTGGAGATGGAGTTTGCAGTGGATACTGACAGGTGCCCCTCACCAGGCCCTGGGACCAAGGTTTTGGAGGCATCTCTACAACTTCCTTCCATCTGCAAGGGCTCCTCAATGGTCCCCAATAAACAAGACAGAAACTTGCAGTAAGCAGGTAACTATTTCTACGAGAGTGGCCGCTCAGCCTTTTGCAAAGTCCCATCACAGACCGAAGGGGAAAGCAGTTGTCTTCTGTAAGCTTTAGATATTCAGCAGGACTTTGTAGTTACATTCGAGGCTTTATCTTAAATGATCATTTGTGTCTGGATGTTAAAATCATTCCATCTTCTCTTATCTATGTGCACACCCCAAGGAAAATAGGGACATAAAAACCATTTTTAAGAAAGTTGAATTATGGTGCTGGAGCTGGAGCCCCTAACAAAGTCAGAAAAGTGATTCAAATGAAGTACAAAGTTTGTGACCTGACCCTGTGACCTTGGCTACCTTACTCAAATACAAGAACGGACAGATACCAAGCACTGGAGGCCTCCAGACCTTGTGCCATTTGTTGGGTAAGAGTGTGACTTGGGTAAAGAGTCATCACTTGATTCCAGACTTGGCATCAACCCCTCTCATGGGATTAAAGCCTCCATTGTCTGCATCCCTGAGCCTCTGCCACGCACCTGCCAACCAGCCCACTGTCGGCTACCCGGAAGGACAGGATCAGTGTCTGGTCACCAAATGGGCCAGCAGCGTCTGGAACAGCCTCATAAACATGGGTGCTGAGGTTTGTGCACACACTTGCTAGCAGTGGCTCTTTCTACCCAGTGGTAAGAGAGGTTAGCAAAGTGGGAAAGAGAGTCAGGCCAAGCCTGAGTGCCCATGTGGCATCAACCGACCCAGAAGAGAACTTGAAGCATAGGGGATGGGCTGAGAATTGTTTCATGCACCTGCCTTTGTTTATTTGCCTTTCCAAGGACACTTCTATTCCAAATTGAGAACAGAGTTTGGGATGAGGCTGGCCTCTTTGGGAACAGCTTCTACCCTGCCACCCCTGCTCCCTTGGCCCCTGCCCTGAAGCTCTTTCAGATCTTTGCGAGGCTGGGCTCTCTCTCGCTCCAGCCTTTTGCACAAACGGGGACTCATTTCCCTCCACCTTGGCCTGTCTACTGTTTCATCTTTCTCATCCCAGCCTGGGAGGCCTCTCCTGTCCCTTCAAGACTGGGTTAGGGTCTCTTCAGGGGCCCACAGCTCCTGTCCACCAACCTCTGCCATCACTCTATTGGGGCACTCAGCTGGTGGGGCTTGCCTGGGCAGGGACCAAGTCAGCCTGAGTCACTGATATGTCCCAAGTGCCCTTCACTGAGCCTGGCAAATGGCAGACTCTCAAAAAACATTTGATGTATGAAAAAACCCTGGATTTACTGAATGCGAACATCTAACTGGTAGAATCAGTATTCACTTTGGAGCAGCCAGCAGGCAGAGCTCTGCACCAGGTGGATCGCAGGTCCTCCAGATCCAGTGAGCTGGTCAGTTCTAACACTTGGGGCACTTTTGGGGGTCTGTTCAGTGGGGCAGCTGAGGTTCCAAGTAAACTATAAAAATGTGGATGGGATATGATAGGCGCCTTCATTTTTCTGGGTTAGAGTTGCCTAGGCCAGAATTTCCAGGAGGCCCCTGTCTCCAAGTGCCCACGCAGCAAGAACATCTGGGCAGTCCTAGTGTGCAATCTCCACAAAGGTGACCCACAGGACTTGCTTCCACTGGCTTCCAGCACCCAGCACAGTGCCTATCCTAGGGGAGCTGCTCAGCAATTGCTGGTTCAATGAGTGAAGGAAGAAAAGAATGGATTTAAGGACAAAGAAATCTTTTCTTATAAAACCAGTAATGTGGCCCCAGCTGAGGCTGGAGGCCTTCTCATTTCAATGGAGCAAAAAAAATGAAACCTCACCTTTTAATACATTTGCAGGCAATTTTCCACTTCTAGTATTTGCTTTCCCTCCTGAGCATGTGGAGACCCTGAACAGGATCTTCACTTAAATGCCTGGCATGATAAGAAAGGGTCTGTATAATGGAGTACTGCCCAGCAGTGAGAACCAGCCCCATCCGCAGGTAGCAACAAGGATGGAGCTCAACAACACGGAGGGAAGAAAGCAAACTGCAGGACAGCTCCATTTATGTTAGCCTCTAAACCCAGCAAACAATACTCTCTGTTGCTTTTAGATAAATGCATAATTCTGGACACCAGGACAGGGAGTTCCATCCCAACTTCAGAGGGTGAGATGGGGTTGGGGACCCAGGGATGGAGATGGGAAAGGATGAGGGGTCTGGGACCCAGCTGCATTCTAAAAAGGACCTGCAGCTGGCATAGCAAAACATTGCTTATCTAGTGTTAGATGTTGTTCACTCTTAAATGCATTTGTTATATTTCTTTATAAAGATTTTTATCTATTTGAAAGTTCTGTAATTTTTTTTGAAGAAATAATTTTCTCAGATCATCAGTAATAATTTAGAAACCAGTGGTTATTTCCCTTAGCATTTGCTATAGAATCTTCCAGGGTTATTTTATTTGAAGAGTGTAAAAATCATGCCTGTGAACAAGAATTCTTCTTTGAATTGAATTCTCCCAGTTTCCTAACACCTCAAATTCAGTCTCTTTTGCACCAGACTTCCCGTTAACCAATGCAAGTCCTTAAGGGAATACCCTGGGGTACCCTCCCTGAATTCCTGCCTCCCCCTTCTCGTTGCTTCTCCCCTTATCCTCCTACTCATCTGTCCACACACATCTGGGGGCTCCCATGTTCATCTCCAAACCATCAAACAGTCTTTCACTTAATGACAGTGAGCAACACATCTATGCACTAGAAACAGTGGTTCTCAGTCTTCAAGTGCACCAGAATCTTCTGAGGCTTGTTAAAATAGATTTCTGGGTCCTACCCCTAGAGTTTCTGATTCGATAGAACCTGAGAATTTGCATTTCTAACAAGTTCTCAATGGTTCTGATGCTATCATTCCAGGAAACACACTATAGGAAACACTGTGCTGGAGCATGTTGGACTATCACATCTCTGCTTATGCTGGGCTGCATGTGCCTGTGAATGAATGGCACGTTCCCGAGATCCTCAGCCATTCCCTCCAGGTGCCCTCTGCCCCGACATTTCATCATCAAGACAATATCTGGCATCGATCTTTGTTTTAGTCCCTTTCAGCATAGAACAGATTTAATCATGTTTATTTCCATTTGGTCTGGACCAAGCCAACTTTTGGCCAGAAAAGAACATCCAAAATTAAATAAACATTATCATGTGAAGAACGAAGAAGAGGATGGAGAGAACGACAAAGGGCCAAAAAATTAGAAAATGAAAGAAGGAAGAAAGCAATAAGGCAAGAGAAAAAGTGGAGAAATAAGAAAGTTGATGCTTCAGTTCACAATTGCAAAGTTGTGGAAACAACCCAGGTGCCCAACAATACATGAGTGGATCAACAAAATGTGGTATATGTATACCATAGAGTACTATTCGGCTTTAAGAAACAATGGTGATATAGCACCTCTTGTATACTCCTGGGTACAGCTGGAACCCATTCTACTAAGTGAAGTATCTCAAGAATGGAGAAACAAGCACCACATGTACTTACCAGCAAATTGGTATTAACGGATCAACACCTAAGTGGACATGTAGGAATAACATTTGCTGGGTGTTGGGCGGGTGGGAGGGGGGAGGAGGGGATGGGTATATACAAACATAATGAGTAAGATGTGCAACGTATGGGGTGTGGTTATGCTTAAGGCTCTGCCTCGAGGGGGGAGGGGGGTGCGGGGAATATACATAACCGTAATATTTGTACCCCCATAATATGCTGAAATAAAAAAAAAAAAAAAAAAAAAGAACAGGGACCCCTGCTTCAACCCTAGCTGGGGAAATGAAAGCAAAGGAAGCAAAATCAATGGCCGGACTCCCTTGCAAGCTTTCTGGGGTAGCAGAAAGAGCACTGACCTTGAGTCAGGAGACCTCATTTCTGCCAGGAGGTCTTAGAAGCACTTCTTCACTCTGGGCCTTGGTTTTCTCTTGTGAACATGAAGGAGGCGACTTCCAGGGGATGTTTAAGGGTCCTTTGTACTCTAACTTTTTGAGCATCCCCCGCATTTTCCTGCCTTGGTGCCTTTGCTTGGTTGTTTCTGCCACCTGGTATGCCCCACTCCCCTCCCACTTCCTTCCTCTGACATTCTCCTAATCATTTGTGACTTTCAAATGCTGCCCCCAGATCGCTCCCAGTCCTTGGGGATCTGGTGGGGAGTGTCACCCAGGTCTCCACTGCAAGAACAGACAGAGCCTCCCCGCTTTTGCAGGCCTCCCATCCCAGAGCGGGGCCTTCCATGGGGAAGGAGCCTGCTTAGCCACTCTTGAAGGAATTGTAGGGATTTCTTCCTCCCACCCCCACACTTCCACATGCCCCTTTTCAACTTTCAGAGACTGATGTTGTCCTTCCACAGGGCCTCCAAGACATTGTGCCTCCCTGCTGGGCCCGCCAGCCCAGGCTGGAGCATCAAACTGGGCACTTCTGCCCCGGGAGGTGACCCCAGGAGGGCTGAGAAGGCAGGGCCTCAGCCAGAAGGATGGCTGCCCCACCTCACCTGTCCCACCCTCATTCACAAACGCCTGGGCCGAAATCCTCCCTCACAACAAACACATGGCTCCCGCTCCCACGGCCACACCCAAACCCACTCCTGCCCACCCGCCGGCAAACAGACCAGCACATTCGGAAAATCGTACCTCCCTGCTCCCACGGCTCCCCTGCCCCTCCCTTGGGCAAACACCACCTTCGCAAGCACGTTCATTGCACAAACACACACAGTGCCCACGGACAGGCACGTGGGCACACCATGGGCGACCCGGTGCACGCATGGGCATGCAGCCCCCCCCCGTGCACACTGAGCACATGCACACACGCGTGAATGCACGGGCACGCAGACACACGCGCACACACCCACGCGCTCTCCCTTGAAACGCGGCCCGCTCCACGCTCGGCGCTCGGCGCTCAGGTGGGCCCGCTCACGCTGGGCAAGCTGAGGCTGCTCCAGGAGCGTGCCACGAGGAGACGCTCGGCTCTGACTCCTGGCTGCCTCTGGATTTATGTCACACTGGGGTCTTTGTTATTGATTTTCCTTGCCGATGGCCCCATGGGAATAGGCGAAAGCCTCGAGAGCTGTGGGTGCGCTCTGGGGCAGCACCCCGTCTGGGCGGCTGACGGAGAGGGGTAAGGATTCCATCATTTCTGTGAGCCAATGTCCCCAAGGAGGGGTGGCCTGCTGAGACCAGTAAACGTGTGGCTGGTCTTCTGTTTGTTCTCACTGCCACACTCTTCCCTCCATCCCACCCATTCTTCCCGCCACACTCCTCCCTCCATCCCATCCATTCTTCCTGTTGCTGCAGAGGCCCCAGGCCCAGGTTCTCCCCCGTGGGGAGGTGAGAAGGCTCGGAAGGGGCCTGGTCACAAGGTTGATGCGGCAGCCCTGGGGCTGACAGCAGGGTCCCAAGCAGTCTGGCCCTCTCCAGTGGAAGGGTGGCCGCTGTCGGACTCCGCCAGGGCAGCACAGCAGCAACCCAGAGCCGAGTCAGGTAAAGGGGTTATGCTGTGACCCAGTGACCAGATAGCGAGGGTTGCGCAGGGAGGAAGCTTGGATTCCATTAAACCCAACTCAGCTGCAGTCCTGAGCATAGAGCATGTGCCTGGGGGGCTCTGGGGCAGGCGTGGAGGGTGAGGGGAGGACAGAGGAATGAGGAAGACCCAGTCACTGTCTTCTGAGAGCGTGTGTGTCTTGGGGAACATCCCACAGGCAGAGCCCCCAAGAGTGGAACTCAAACACAGCCTGCTACCTGTTGAGGCTGTCACCCGTGCCAGGGCACACAAACACCTGCCTGATCTTCCTGCTTCTCCATTTGGTTACTAACACCACATTGCAGCCCAGGGCAGAAACCTGAGGGCCACCCCAGATCTCCCCTCTCCCACCCCATCCAATCGGTCCTCATGTCCCATGGGTTATTCTTGTCCCATTCCTCCCATCCAACCCCTCCTCTCAGGCCTCACCACCACTGCCCTGGCGTCTCTCGCCACATCTCTACCAGGGTTTCTAATGGCAGAGGAGAGGGGAGAAGCCCACCTCCAGGTTTATACCATCCTCCCTCTCCATCTTCCACACTGCTGCTAGAATCATCTGCCTCAAACATGCAGCTCATCTGTAACTCAGAGCCCTTCACTGGCTCCCCCTTAAGAACAGAGGCCAAATGCCCGGCATGGCACAGCCAGCTGCCCACACAGCATGCAACTCTCAGCCTGTCCCCAACTGCACATTATGTTCCAGCCTCATATAATTCCTCTCGGTCTCCCCACCTTGCCACGCTGGCATTGGCCTCTGAGCCTTTGTATGTACTGTTCCTGTTTCCCGCATCACCCTTCCCTCCTTCACCTAGCAAAAACCTTCTCGTCTTTCTAGATTGAGGGGGTCCTTCTTGGTCTCAATTAGAGTTCATTTAATACTAGTGCTGATAATAATGATTTATATATGCAAGACAGCCGGACAGTGCAGGGTGTGTGCCTGTGGAAACTCTGGCTTTTAAATGTGTATATGCTTGTCAAATCCGCATAACAGCCTTGATAGCTACTATCATTATCGTCTCCATTTTATAAATGGGAAAACTGATGCACAGAGAGTTGAAGTGACTGATTCACCTAAGGTGACATACCTAGTGAGTTGTGGAGCGAGATTTGCTCACGGCCAGTTTGGCCAGAGTCTGTGCAGTTAAGCCCTGAGCTGTGCTGCCTCACTCATTTTCCTAAGCATTTGCCCACTCACATGGCTTTGAGCAACCAGCATCAGTTAGTGTCTGCTGAGTGAATGAATGAACTCATTAAAATTGAATAGAATGAATAAGTAGGGCTCATCTTCATTCATGCAAGATGTCTGCATGCCAAAGCTATTTTATTTTTATAGAACACGGAATATTTTAAAGAAAATAAATTTTGAGAGTAAAATCTCATACATCTTCTGGCTTTTTAAATGGAATTTATATGAATCTCCAAGCCTAAGTTTTTTTACATCAAGGAAGAGAGATGTCCTCATAACCCCCCAATAACCTGTTGAACCACGGGCTGTCATCTGCCTACTGAGCAATCCCTGCGTTAGCCCCTGGGGAGACAGACCCCCAAGAAGTGACCTCAGGCAAGGTGAATTCTGACTGATGCCAAGACAGCACCACATCTCAGAACACGGGCCAGGGACAGAGTCACTCCAACCATGTCCGTGAGAGCTTTCTGGAAGAAGTGAGATTTGGGCGGAATCTTGAAAGATTTTGATAATCAGAGGAAAGGGAGAAGGGCAGGGAAGTCCTCAAAAATGTTTGTCCCCAGGATTTGGTGGTAGGAAGGGCAGGGTAGGAAGGCAGGAGAGAGAGAGAGAGGGAAGATATGAAGGTGGTGAGGTCAGAGAGGCAGGTCCCAGTCATGTGGTGGAGTGGCAGGGGCTGAAATCGCCTTCACTTCCACCCTGGGTGGCCATACGGTTTTGGACAAGTGGCTGATTTCTTCTATTCTCGGCTACTCTTCATGCAAATTGAGCATCTGGGAAAAGCTCAAATGAGAATCTTCAGGGCAGGAGGTTTGCTGATCCTCCAGTCTAATGCTTGGTTCCACCCACCAATGAGCAGCTTCAGCCTCCGACGCTCACTTCTGAGAGGCTGCGAGAGTAAGCCACAGCTCCACCGCTCACTGGCCGGGCAGGTCATCTAATCTCTGTGCCTTGACTTCCTTAACTGTCAAAGGGTGATAGCGTCTACCTCCTAAGATTGTTGTTGAAGATTAAGATTAATTAAGGCGCTCAAAACACCTAGAACATGGTCCATCTTCCAACACTGGCTTATGTGGTCACTGTAACCAAGGGGCTTCATAATGTGGCAAAATTTCATAAGGCTACCCCTCCTTCAGGGCACAGGTTTGGCCTTGGTTGCTGCCCCTCTCTAGTCCCAGGGTTCTCCCCACAGGTATGGTTCCTGTTGACCTGAGCAATACCCTCCACGCCCACCACTGCCCACTTACGCCTGCTATGCTGATACTGGCTTCTTTGGACAAGATTAGTTTTGCTTTGTGCCCACAGGGCCAGGACAGGAAAGCGAAGCTGTGATGAAACCTGACTAAATAGTTTTGGGGAGTGCACTGGGCCAACTTCAGCTCCAGGGTCAGCCAGATTCCTGACACCAGAGCCGAGTCCCGGAAGAGCAGACACTGGTGTCCCGGCATGTCCCCAGGGGTGGCCGGCTCACTGCCCTGCATGTTGCCAGGCTTGGGAAAGACCTGTCGGTTGTTTGCACGATTGGGTGAGAGCAGCATCCAGCTATGCCATGACACCTCCAGATCTCGGAGAACTAGGCTGGGACAGGATACAAATCTGGCTCCTTGCAAGGAAGGGGCAGGTGGTGAGGGGATTGACTTACAGAACAGAGCCTGGCCCTGTCCTGGTGCCAGGCCCAGCTAGCTGCTCCTGGGCAAACAGTGAGGACCTGAATGATTCTCTTTATTTTTTATTTTTTTTTTTGAGACAGAGTCTCACTCTGTTGCCCGGGCTAGAGTGAGTGCCGTGGCGTCAGCCTAGCTCACAGCAACCTCAATCTCCTGGGCTCGAGCAATCCTCCTGCCTCAGCCTCCCGAGTAGCTGGGACTACAGGCATGCGCCACCATGCCCGGCTTATTTTTTCTATGTATTTTTAGTTGGCCAATTAATTGCTTTCTATTTATAGTAGAGACGGGGTCTCGCTCTTGCTCAGGCTGGTTTCGAGCTCCTGAACTCGAGCGATCCGCCCGCCTCGGCCTCCCAGAGAGCTAGGATTACAGGCGTGAGCCACCGCGCCCGGCCTAATTGTGTCTTGAGGTATGTCAGATTGAAGGTAAATTTCCAAGATCTTTAGGTCACTTAACATGAATTGAGTTGATGAAAGGATCTTTATTTGACGTGAGGATCATTTCTCGGTGAGAGACAATGCATTGATTACGACCATAATATTTAAGTTTATGTATTTAAACTTTTGCTTCTTATTTTTATATGCTACAGAGAGGGACTGTCTTTGGGTTTGCTGACAAATGTGTTCATTTCTGCCACCATGAGAAGCTGTCTGAGGGACGTGCGTGGCAGTGGCGCTTCGTGTCGTGTCCACGGGCTCCGCTGAAATGCCATGCGTGTCACGGGACACGTGTCCACACCCCCCCCACGTCCTCTGGGAAATAGAAGTCACTTTGGTTCTGAAAAGGAACGTGCTGTTCTTTTCGAGTATTTGTCCTCAGCACAGGAGGAATGATGTATCCACCGAGAACAAACACTCCCTGATCTTGTTTCCAGGGAAACCGCCGCGCCACCCTCTTCCTCCCACGCCTGAACCCCAGCGCCCAGGCGTGGCTCCCGAGGCGCCTCCGGATCTCGGCCCACCCCGGGGAGAGTCGCGGCCCCGAGTCACAGCACAGGTACTGCTCCTTCATCTGAGAAGCGTTTCCGATGATTGTTTACTCGTCGTTTATGTCTTGCGTTTTCATTGAAGAAACTTCAAAATGCAATAAATATAATATCAAAAGCCTCCAATTTTCAGTCTCCAAACATAGTTACCAGTAACATTTCGATGTGTTTCCTGCTGTTTTTTAAAGTTACAAATTATATCGTACGTCTATATTACCGTAGCTATACCCATCTGGGTGTTATTTTTTAAATCTTTACCAATCTAAGTTAAAAAATGCATCTGTAATAAGAAATTTCTTATATCCTTAGTGGTATTAAATGCTTTTAACCTATTTTTTTTTTT
>CAUYPO010018295.1:0-16622 GCA_963574435.1 Cheirogaleus major | reverse complement strand
CGTGGCGCTAAACCATTCGTCTACGACCTGCTTCTGGGTCGGGGTTTCGTACGTAGCATAGCAGCTCCCTCGCTGGGATCTATTTAAAGTCAGCCATCGAAACAAGGTTTTTAAAAAAAAAAAAAAAAAAGGAAACAAAAGAAAAAAGAAAAAAAAAAACAAAAAAAAAAAAAAAAAAAAAGACAAAAAGAACTATATAAGAATTAGAAACAAAGAAATTAAACAGTCTCTTTTCACAGATAATATAACTATAATCAAAGAAATTTCTATAAGAATGTATAAAATATCAGACTTAAAGAGTATAGCAAGTTTCGGGATGTAATTTTAATTTTGAGAAATCAGTTACTTTCCTATATATTAATCATAAACAGTATATCTCTTTTCAAGCTGCCATTTGTAAAGATAAAATTATGATGTATATAGAAATAAATTGAACTAAATATGCATAAGGGCTTCTTGGAGAAAATTATAATATTTTTGATAAAAATATTTGAAATATCCTAAAATGGATATTTCAAGTTTTGAATGAAAAGACACATTCAAAAATTTATTTATAAATTCAATGTAATTTTAAACAAAATCTCAAAATTTCAATAAAGTTCATAGAGCACGAGGCTTTTTATTTCATTTAAGAGAGAAAAATTACCACTACCAGTAATGTGTGTTTTTATATCACAGAAAAAGAGAAGTACCAATCTATATTCTATAAATGACTAAAAGTGATAAAAATATATAAACATTGAATGTTTACAGAATAAAGTAGGATGCTAAAATTACATAATTTGCTATTGGTAGGAAAACATTCTCTAAATACAACAAATTATACAAGATAGAAAAGGTCAAAAATTTCAATTAAAAAAAAACAGTTATGGATGTTTAAGTAATATACTCCTGATCTCTCAGCTGATAAATATGGTAAATGCGCTAAGACAAATCCCACTCTAAAGACTGTCTTCTTACTTGTACAGCAAATGTCTTCATTTATCTGGGGATTTATAACCTAACATGGATTCAGAAATGTTCTTTTAGGGCACTTCCAGCAATAATTTTAGGATGCCAGGCAACATATATAATACCAAAAAGTAAATGTTCCTTTCTCTCCACATCCACATCAGCATCTATTCTTTTCTGACTTTTTAATAATGGCCATTTTGACAGGGGTGAGGTGGTGTCTCATTGCTGTTTTAATTTATTTGGATTTCCCTGATGATTAGTGATATTTAACATTTTTTTCCATATGTTTGCTGGATGTCTTTTGCAGCAACATGGATGGAACTGGATACCGTTATCCTAAGTGAACTATCTCAGGAAAGGAAAAACAAACATCATATGTACTTACTAATAATTGGGAGCTAAAAGATGGGCACACACAGGCACAAAATGATGCAAAGGACATTGGAAACCAAGAATCAAGAATAGAGGGTTAGGGGTATGAGGAGTAAATAGTATCTGGTACAATGAACACTATTATGGTGACAGGTACATTAAAAACCCTGATTTAAGTACTACACAAGATATCCATAGAACAGAAACATTTGTACCCTCTTGATGGTTTGAAATTAAAAAAAACAAAAACAAAGAAAAAATACCTAAAGGCTGCAGAGGGAGAAGCTGGAGGGCCTGGGCCGGGTAAGGCCAACATTATGGTGAGTTAAGAGCACCACCATGGACTTCCCTTTCCTAAGAAAGTTGTAGAAAAGTTCTCTACTAGTAAAATTGAAGACTATGTGTAAAAATAATTAAAATAAAATCATAAGTATTCCTTAATGTCTTGAACCATGTTTAACTGTGCTTATTCCTACCTTTGTTAATTTCTGAAAACTGGCTAAAAAGATGACAGTCTTCAGAAAATTTGAGTAGCCAATAGATTTCTGTAATCACAAGAGAAATTATAGACCCAGCACTAGTCTGAGCTGCTTTACATGCGCCACTGATGCTCAATGTAATTTTGTGATTAAATCCAGATGCTCCTTTCCACTTGTAAAATCATATTAAATAAAAGATAATGTACAACATTAATCATGTCATTTTACTTGATAAATCATAATGGGTTCTTCTAAATAATCAAAGGCACTAAATAATCTAAAAACATAAATGTCATTAAAAAAATAAGTGAAATTCTCCCATGGGTTAACAGTTCAATTAAAATGGATATGCTTCATCAACACCTGCAATTTGCAAGATGAGTAGATTAGGTAACATCATCCATAAGGTAATGGAGAAAAAAAGTCAAGATAGCAGTATCAGCATAAAGGCTTTAGAGATGGATTCTAAAATTTCACATTTGAGCTTAACTTAAAGAAAGCTGTCTTCATTGATACACTTCAGGATATAATTTCAATAATGCAAAAAAATTATTTAATACATAGCAAGTGGTGTTTATTGAAAGAAATGTTATTTAACTAGTCCATATGTACAAAATACCTCTCTTTATTCACAATATAAATTGAAAAATAAATATATAAATGTATAAATTAAAATGCAAAGCTCACATTATATTATAGACATATGAACAAGATGATATTTAAGCACAAAAGCCAAGGAACCTAATCTATGCTTGAGGAAATCTCATATGCTTTACAAAGAATAAAAAAGCACGGGATTTTTTGAATTGTATTCAGTTGAGTTCAATTCTACAAACCATCAATAAATATGTGCTATTTCAGGGACCCTGCAAGAGAAAAGGATAGTATTATCAATTGTTTTGGAGTATATACACTATTCAAAAATCAAACAGAAGAACAAATAATTTCAAATGAAATGTGGCATTTTGAGATGTTAATCTAGAGATAATCATAGATGTGATAATAAGGGTGGCAGGAGAAGAGGTGGAGACCTGGGTATTGGAGGTTTAGGGAGCAGTTTGCAAAGTCATGGAGGTATGATCTCTACTTCGAACAGTTATTATTGTGGGCACCTTAGGCAAGCTTGGAGTATATGGTTTTACTAAATTTGGATTTATTCTGTAACAATTAGAGACCATGGGTTTTAAACAGAAGAGCGATATGTTTATTTTTCAGGAGTCAATGAAGAAGGGCAGGGTGCAGAGGAGGCTGGTGTCAGGAGTCAAAGCTGATAAAGACTTCAGACATTGTCACAAAGAGGGTTTAAAGAGGAGAGCTAGAATTTTAGAGAAATTTTTGTAACACAACTGATGGAGTCTGGTGAATAGATAGATGTGATGAGTGGAGAAGGTCAGAGAGAAAGAAATGAAAGATGGTTTTGTGTTTACAGCATTGGTGTCAGTGTTATAACTGGATAACATCACTCAAAATGTAATATTGACAGATAATGTAAGTAGGAGGTTGGGGCTAAGGATTTTACAAGGCCTAAAATACATGCCTTGTGGGTTTTTTTAATGTTTGAAATACTTGTGAGACATACAAATGGTGTGGAAATACCCTGTAGGAAATTCTAATTCTGCAAATGAATGACAGGAAGAAAAATTATGGAGTCATCACCGTTTAGATGTTAGTAGAAGCTGTAGAAATATATGCAATCAGTCAGGGAGAAATTATGGATCAGAAATAGGAGGCCTCTTCTATTATTAAAGGCTTGTGATTATATATTCTCAGGAAATCAGTTTAAATTTGTTGGAGGATTTAAATTCTCATGATCAATATGAGTCATGATCAATATCAGTGTTTTTCTTCCTAGATTATAAGGTGGAAAATCATTTTCTTTCAGTTTACAAGAAGTGTTTTCCCTCCAGACTAAATGCACCAGAAGTGAGGAAAAGAAAGCAGCAAAATTGTTTTCCATTTATTGTATTTGGGAAGCCAGAGTTTATTCAGAAACTGATTATACAGTTGTCATTGGGTTGTCATTGTCCAAGAAGTAAAATGAGTTGGCCATTACTTACTCAGAGTGAAATTTAAGCCCTACTCAGAACTGATGGGGAAAAAAAGTAGTTTGAAGAGAAAACTTAAAAGGTTAACTCCCCAGACAACAGTCCCTTTGCTTTGGCTCTGTACTCATTTCAGAAGAGAAAGGTAAACAGCAATAGAAAAATCTCCTAAGTGTATGACATGCCATCTCATACAAATGTGTAGAAGCTAAAAATGCTACAAGCTTGCAGAATGACATTTATTTGCTTCTCTGAGAAGTTAACTGTATCCGGCTTCTTACTAACACTCCACATTCCCATTTCCCTCCCACTCAACTCCCCAGTTGCCTTTGCTTCTAAACAGTGCATGTCTTTTGACATGTAAACTTTGATTCAGATCCTGTTTAATTTTCATAATCTTTTCAGGTCACTAGAGTTCACTTAGATAATGACCTTTTTGCTTTAATTTAACCATGCACCACTAATGATTTACTTGTTGTCTCTTGGAGCTTAGTTTAATCTTTCTGCCTTAGCTCAAAAGAACAGATTGTTTTCTACATTGTATTTGGGTAAGAGAACCTATTTAATTATGCCCTTGGTCGTTATTGTTCCCACTGCCAGTTCTGCTCTTCTTCCTCTTTTCTCCCTTGCATCATTCTAGAGCAATGCCATTGATTGAACTCAACAATTTCCACAATATCACCCCTCCTCTACCATCGTAGAGTATGCATGTGCACTTAGCCATCACTTTCTCCCAAATGCTGCAACACTAGGCACATTCTATTGAAGGATATTAGAAATATTTTACCCCAAAATATGACACTTTTGACATACTGGATTGGCTGAAGAAGCCTCAAGATCCCTTTGACCTTCCCACTCTTCCCACTCTGACTCTTCTCCACCACCACTGCCACCATCCACTCTCCCCAAATCTTTGACATTTGTTTATCTGCCTGAGATCCAGACCCACCTGGGAGAATAATTCCACCCCTCCCTGTAAGACCAGAAGTGTGAGCATACCTGAAGGAACTCTTTAAGAAGACCACTGTCCAGTCTCTCAGACTAATTTAAATACCAAAAAGGAACTATTTACTAGTTAATTTTCTTTCTCCATGCATTAATCCTCTCTGGAGTCCTTTGTTGCACCCCAATAGAATTCTTCTTTCCCCTTTCCCATAGCCCATTTTACCAGAAAGGCATATAAGCTTCTGAACCCCAGTGAGGAGTTGAATACTCATTTATGGGGGTTCCTGTGTGCACATGTTAAATACACTTGATAAATTTTCCATTATTAATGTGCTCTATTGTGAGTTGATTTTTCAGCAAACCATCTGAAGGCAAAGGGGAAATTTTTCCTTTGCCCCACACTGCTATTGCAGCACTCTCCAAATTTGAGGGCTCCTTTGAGACATCAACAATCTTCGTTTATATATATATATATAATATATATATGTATCCTGCTTGATATCTTACCACAGTCCTTAACACTCAGTAATACACAGTTCTAAACCATCTATAAATTGTAGTTATATTGCCAGATGTAAATGCTGTGCCCTCAGTTACCTTGATTTTGATATTTCATGTCTAGACCCCTAATAGCACAGGAGATGTTATAAAATCCCACAAATATGAGAAAGAGAGACAGGAAGCCCCTGAGATAGGGAGATAACTAATCTTCCGAGGTAGGAAAAACAACATTAAAAATGCAAATTTTTAAAGACTTGATAGCAGCTGTGCAGCTTTAGGGCTGGTAGCTTCATAGCCAGGTAGACACCTATTCATGTATTATACCCTTGGCTCAGGGACTATGAGCACTTTCTCAAAGTCATTTTTCACTTTTATATGTAAGAAAGCAACTGATACCAATATTCCTGACCTCAGCACACAAGTCACTAAATCTGCTGATCAGAAAAATAGGTTTCCATTTCCATATTTTAAAAATTTCTAATTATACATTGACAAGTTATAGTTGTATATATCTTTCGGGTACACAATGATGTTATGGGGAATACAATGTGGAATAATTAAATCAAGCTAATTAACATATCCATCACCTCAAATATTTAATGTTTTTTGTGATGAGAATATTTGAAATTTATTCTTGTTACATTATGCCCCTGGCTGACAGACAGAATGGATTCCTCATGACTAACTGAGGAATTCGAAGTTAAAGCAGAATCAGGTGGCCATGGCTGGGTGACAGGGCAATTACAGACCCCCTGTTCCTGTAAAGGTGACACTGGGCTTCCCTTTATACAATCAAGCCCAACCAGTTCTTATTGTTGATGACAAGAAAAACTGGCTGGAACAATTCCCCTCTGCCCACCCAAACACCACCAGCCTTTTGGAAGAAGCATCTGACAGAGACTTCTGGTTTTGGGCTTGGAAAGCACCCAATCAGGACTTGACTATTTCAACCAATCAGAATTTAACAAGTTTAAGCCTTTCATTTCACAAACAGACTTGACAAAACTGGGTGAGAACTTTCCCTATTTAATCCAGACCCTCCCTTTGTTCTTCAGAGAGCACACTTTCACTATTTCGAAAGCTGTGCCTCCCAATCTGAAGATTGTTTCTTATAGAAAATAAAATTCTCCTTTTTTCCTCCACAGATCTCATGATCTCAGATCATCTCATGATCTTTTAAGTCTTTGTGATTTATAAATATGCATGACTCAATTATTAGCTATATTCACCACGCTATGAAAAATATATCAAAAACAATTGAATTTACTCCTCCTAACTGAGGCCCTGTATCTTTTGAATATCATCTGCCCATTTTCCTCAATCCCCAACCCCAAACAACCGCCATTCTACTCTCTGCTTCTATTATTTCAGTTATTTTAGATTTCCCACGTAAGTAAGAATGTGCTTGGGCACAACAAAGGAAACAATTAACAAAGTGAAGACAATCTAGGATTAGGAGAAAATATTTGCAAACCATAAATCTGAGAAGGGATTAATATCGAAAATATATAAGAAACTCAAACAACTCTATAGAAAGAAAGCAAATACTCTGATTAACAAATGGATAAGGGACCTGAATAGACATTTCTCGAAAGAAGACATATGAATGGTTAACAGATAAATTAAGAAAGTGTTCAACATCACTAGTCATCAGGAAAATGTAAATTAAAACCACAATGACATATCACCTGATACCTGTCAGAGAGTAGCTTTAATCAAAAAGACAACAGATAACAACCATTGGCAAGGATGTGGAGGAAAGGGAACACTTGGACATTGTTGGTGTGAATGTAAGTTGTTAGTACAGAAGTTATGGAAGACAGTATCGATGTTCTTCACAAAACTAAAATAAAATTACCTTATGACCCAGCAACTCCACTTCTGAGTATATACTGGAAACATTTAAAATCAGCATGCTGAAGAGATGTCTGCACTCCCACATTCAAAGCAGAACTATTCATCATAGCCAAGTTCTACAAACAACCTAAATATCCATCAGTGGAAGAAAGGATAAAGAAAATAGGATATATATATATATATATACAAAATGGAATACTATACAGTCTTTAAAAAGAGGAAATTCTGTCATTTTTAACAACATGGATGGAATTGGTGAACATTAGACTAAGTGAAATAAGTCAAACACAGAAAGACAAATACTGCATTTCCACATTTATATCATGTTTTCTGTGGGTCTATTTCATGCCTAATTCTTTTGCACTTTTGAAATAACTTTGATTTCTTAGTGGTTTTTTTTTTTTTTCATTTATCAGGTTTACTAATCAACTATGTTTAGCTATAAACCTATGTAAGTATTTAAGTATTGTTTAATATTTGGGTTAATTTTCATATCGCTTGCTAAGTTGAGTACTTTTGGATTTACCAGCATTTATCAGTTCCATTTAAAAATGAAGAATGACTTGGCTGTCCAAGTCCATTGCCAATGACATATATATTAATGCTATCTATTAAGACCTCCTACCCTCCTTCTATCATACCCTACCGTTCTCTATCATAAATTTAATTCTGTCTTCCATTCCCCATCAACTTCTTTGCATATGGTAAAAGAGCCTAATATTCTTGTACTTTCAGATCATTGTTATTTAAATGATGTACAGATTTTTTCCTCATAAATGATAATAGTGATATTTATCCTAGCTTGGGCTACTATAACAAAACACCATAGACTGGATGGCTTAAACAGCATAAATGTATTTATCAGCATTCAGAAGGCTAGAAGTTCAAGATCAAGGTGCCAGCATAGTTGGTTTCTGATGAGGACTCTTTTTCTGATTTGTAAGTGGCTGCCTCCTTGCTCAGTCTTCCCGAGAGAGATGGTGATCTCTCTGGTGTTTCTTCTTATATGGGCACTAATTCCATCATAACAGGCCCACTCTCATTACTTCATCTAAGCCTAATTATTTCCCAAAGGCTCTAGTTCCAAATACTATTACATTGGGGACTGAGACTTCAGTATACAAATGGGAAGGAACATAAATATTCAGTCCATAACAATATTTATATTCAGCTTTATGACACCTAAATTTAGGCTTATCATTATTATAATTAATTCCAAATTTTTTTGCTACAATTGTCTATAATGTGATGAGTCATTTTTTATTTGAAAGTATTTTCTAGCATATAGCAACAATTTAATTTGGTTTCGTATAAAATTCTCCAAACACATCTCTTCCATTTCTCCATTGTCTCTTGAATTTTACTGTTGGGGGGGGGAAGGGAAGCTCTGAATCTAATATGATTTATGTATGAAATTTAGCTTTCCTTTTTAATTGTCTCATGCATTTAGGCTTGTAATGTGTTCTTCCACTACTACCACCACTAACGATAACAAAAACAACAAAAACACACTATGTTTCTTGGTAAGGATGTTTTTAAGCAATTTGCCTGAAGTATCATATATACTTGCAATAGGCATGTGTAAGTTTTGCTTCATCTCAGCAAATGTTTTCTTATAGATAGTTCTTAATTTACTGTTCTCTATTTGTTCTCCTTTTCATTTTTTTATTTTTATTTATCTTTAATTTTTTTACTTCAGCGTATTACGTGGGTACAAATGTTTAGATTACATATATTGCCTTTGCCCAACCCAAGTCAGAGCTTCAAGCATGTCCATTCCCCAGATAGTGCACACCACACCCATTAGGTGTGTATATAATCATCCCTCCCCTCCTCCCATCTGCCCAACACTAGATGAATGTTATTACTATATGTGCACTTAAGTATTGATCAGTTAATACCAATTTGATAGTGAGTATATGTTGTGCTTGTTTTTCCATTCTTGTGATATTTCACTTAGTAGAATGGGTTCCAGCTCTATCCAGTATAATACAAGAGGTGCTATATCACCAATATCACCATGCTTTTTGTGGCTGAGTAGAACTCCATACCATGCTCGTAGGTTGGCAGAATCAACACTGTTAAAATGTCTATACTACCCAAAGAGATCTATAGATTCAACGCAGTCCCTATTAAAATACCAACATCTTTTTTCACATATCTAGAAAAAATAATTCTACTCTTCATATGGAACCAGAGAAGACCCCATATAGAAAAAGCAACCTTAAGCAAAAAGAACAGATTGGGAGGCATCAATTTACCAGACTTCAAGCTTTACTACAAGGCTATAGTAACTAAAACAGCATGTGAATAGCACAAGAACAGAGACATAGACCAATGGAACAGAACTGAGAACCCAGATATAAAACCATTCTTATATAGCCATCTAATCTTTGACAAAGCAGACAAAACATACACTGGGGAAAAGAATCCTTTTACAATAAGTGGTCCCAGGAAACCTGGATAGCCATATGTGGAAGACTGAAAAAGGATCTGTACCTTTCACTTCTCACTAAAATCAACCCATAGTGGATGTCAGACTTAAACCTAAGGCATAAAACTATAAGAATTCTAGAAGAAAATGGTTGAAAAACTCTTATAGACATTGGCCTAGGTAAAGAATTTATGAAGAAGACCCCAAAGGCAATCATAGCAACAATAAAAATAAATAAATGGGACCTGATCAAATAAAAAAAGCCTCTGCACAGCCAAGGAAACTATCATGAGAGCCAACAGACCACCTACAGAATGGGAAAAAATACTTGCATGTTACATATCTGATAAAGCGCTGATAACTAGAATCTATATAGAACTCAGGAAAATCAGCAAGAAAATATCAAACAACTCTATCAAAAAGTAGACAAATGACATGAACAGCAACTTGTCAAAAGAAGATAGACTGATGGCCAACAAACATATGAAAAAATGCTCAACATCTCTAATCACTGGGGAAATGTAAATCAAAACCACAATGAGATATTACTTAACTCCAGTGAGAATTTCTTAATCAAAAACTCCCAAAACAATAAATGTTGGCAGAGATGTGGAGAGATAGCAACACTCATGCACTGATGGTGGGACTGAAAACTAGTACAGCCTCTGTGGAAAGTGATATGGAGATACCTCAAAGAGCTTCAAGTAGAACTACCATTTGATCCAGCAATCCCATTACTGGGCATCAACCCAAAGGAAAAATAAGACATTCTAGAAAAAAGATATCTGTACTAGAATGTTTATAGCAGCACAATTTGCAATTACAAAGATGTGGAAACAACCTAAGTGCCCATCAGTACGTGCCTGTATTAATAAAATGTTCTTCTCCTTTTTATAAACACCTGTCCCTCTTTGCAGTGGTTCTGAATTCTTGCCTCTCCACATACATCAACTTCCTTCTTGTTGCTGTAGTTTCTCTGTTTTTATATTCTATGTAGAGTCTTGTGTTTGACATCCACATCTAGATTTGATTTGATTTTTAAGAGCAACTTTTCTTTTATTTACTGTCTGCAATATACTCCGCAACATTGCAATTGTGTTTTACTTTCTTGAAAATGCTTGTTTCTCTCATGAGTCTCACTTCTTATCTTATTCTGTGCCATTTTTATCCCCAGGCTTTTGTTTGCTTCTACTTCTTTTGTTCTTTTATCATGCCTTGCTGTTTTTAATTTATAAAGGTCATTCTATTAACATTTTATAGTCTACTAAGGATTTCAACTCCATTTTCTTGATTTTTTTTCTGAATTTGGAGTATATGTAGTTGTTATACATTGCTTCTTAGCCTGGAAAAATGAAAGTCCACTTCCCCCCATCCCACCTGCCTCAATTGGCTGCAGCCAACCAGGTACTCCTGTACTTGATAATCCTCTGTGCTCTCTGGGAGTGCTAATCCCGTATTGAGAATCCAAATTCGTGTTTCTATCTACTAGTTAGTTATTAGTGAGTATTACCATATCATAGACTTGATATGACCCAACTCTCCTATATCCATTTTATTTTATCTATCTGAAATTCTCATCTTTTTGTCTTTTCCCTGAAAAGTCTGCTATTCCTTATTCTTTCTTTGACAACAGTTTTTTTCATGCTAACTCTATTTCCCAGGAGGTGTGTGCCATCTTCACATATCTCCTTATTTATTCTCCATTTGTGTTCTGTGATAGAGTACCTACGTTCTGTCACTTGCTAACCATGTAACATATGATAAGTTACTTCACCATTCATTTAACCAGTTTAACTTTCCCATTCCCTATATGTAAAATTAGGGTTTTAGCAGTTGTTCCCCAGAGGTTTCCTTTTGAAAGCAAATGAACAAATCATGCAAAGCTACTTCCAAATATCCCCTGACATATAACATGAGCTCAGGTTTATTTGAGCTATTATCATTCCTGTGAGTTACTGATTTTCAGTGAATACAAAAAGGTAGGTCAAATACGTTAGTAAACTGGTTACTGGAACAGAAACCATTAGTTTGATGGGGCACAGTCTCACTCTTCTGTGTTCAGATTCAAGCAATGTAGTACAAATTTTAATACCTTTCGCCTTGTTTAAATGAGTTGAAGATCAAAAATACCAAAGTGCAGATAGGCAATGGTCTCAAATTAATGTATAAATGCTTCATAGTTAGTAGAAAATTTTCCTCAATTAAAATTGGGATTAATAGTTTTTTGTGTCAACCTAAAATAATCAAAAGGGGCAGAATCTAATCTAAAGAGAGTTTGAGGACTGCTTCCAAGAAAGCACAGATTCCAAAGAATGAAAATTAGTGTTCTGAAGTGTAGAAGTTTGGGATAATTTATACAGAAAAAGTTTAGGGAACCTTAACAGAATTTCGGCATCTTTCTATATAAGGCTTAATGTATAGCTACAATGATCTGATTAGTTGAGGTCATCTTTTTCTTTTGGGAAATAAATATTTAACATTCCACACTGAAGATACAATAGTTATGAAGTCTTTTGAACCATCTTCTCAGAATTAGGTATAGGGCAATAAAGGAGGCAGTCAACCTATAACAAAGATCAGTGATTGGGAAGGTCTGGTCTCTGGTCTCTCCTATTCAGAACAGGAACAGGAACAATGAAGAAGAGAGTTAATATATAATCTAAGAAGCAGAAGTTGCAAACATGCTACATGACTCAGTCTCCAGGGCTTAAATTTTCCCTTGGCATAATAAATTTAGAGGGTCCTAAAACACTATTTTCTTTTACAATGTTTCTCTCTCTCTCTCTCTCTCTCTCTCTCTCTCTCTCTTATCTCTCTCTTTTATACTTTTATTTTTAAAAGTGAGAATTAGGATATAAGTTGAATGAGAAGCTCCTATTCTGATTTCAATACTTGGAACCTAACATTTGTGCTAGCCATCTCTTATTATTTCCTATTAGGGTTATTAGGACTCATTCTTCTCTTTCTGTTTTTCCTTTCTTAGTGCTTGAATTTACTTCAGTTATTTTAAATAACTTTTCATTGTTCCTCTCTTTAGGTTTTGAGGTTCACTTGGTATAGAGGCTTATTTTTTATATGCAGTGTAGAGTAAAACAGATACACAAATATAGACATAAACAGATGTTCCACTCTCACATTTGGTTGAAAGAAAATGAATTATTTAAAAAGATGTCTCATGACAGTATGCAGTGAACAGTAAAGATTTTAGATGATTGGCCTTTAAGTGAAGAGAAGAAGAAACCATGTCCTATTTTTTAATGTGGGTTTTTATTTCTTAAACTAAACTAAAATTTCCCATGAGTTATTCTTTCAAGTTTTGATTTATATAAGTTAATTGTTATTGTTATTTCATTTTCAGACTTAATTTTTTAATAAAAACAGCAAGAATATTAAGGTTTCTCTAACTTATTATAAATTTGTAGTAAATTCTCAAAGTAAACAAACTATGTAATAGATATACTGATTACATTCAAAGTAAATAATTAAAGTATTGGTGTTAATTTTCTTATTATTTCAAAAAACTTCATTATATTACAGCTATACTTTAAGATATTTGAAACCAAGAGTCTTCATGTTAACCTCTCTGCTCCTGATGTTTAGCACAGTGCCTGACACAGAGAAGGCTGTCAATTAATGATTTTAGAATCATTGAATAAATAAATGGATAGATAGGTGTTACAGTTAACAATAGCTTTGGCTGATCTTATTCAACTGGTTCCATGATTAAAAACAGTGAATTCTCTTTGATAATTTCTTCTATACTTTAGTCCTGAGATTATCTTAATGCCTAGTATAGTGCTAATCAGAAGTCATAAATGTACTGGGGACAAACCAAGAAGACAGTATTATTCTTCAGACACTTTTGGCAAGTGCAATATAGAGATACTAAAGATATCCAGAATATATTTGCCTCAGACCAAATTAATAAATTCCTACTTTGTGATATTATTTGTGCTTGTATCACAAGGCCTAATTATCCACAAGCTCACCATACATTGGGACTGAATAGGTTTTAAAAGGTCCCCACTCATAGATCTCAGGAGGACTCTAAACTGGATTCTTAATTTCCTCCAGAAGCTCTTTCAGTGCTACTATTTCACAGTTTTTAATTCCACATATTATCTATTTCTCCCACGCTATCATAGGGGCCAGTCCACAATTTTCTTTCATTGTGAGTTTAATCACTTAGCAATATATGCATATAATAAAACATCATATTGTATATCTTAAATATAATAATTTTATTTGTAAATTAGTTTTCAATAAACCTAGGAATAATAAATTAATTGTTTAAAAAATTATATTATTTTTGAGTGTGAAAAAAAAAAACTAGTATATAATCTATGGTCCTGTATGCAGAAGCTCACCAAGCTTGGCTACATCCCTGTTCTGGGTTGGTGAGCGCACATTTCAGTACCTGAATAAGCAGTGGTGCTTCTCCTAATAACTGGCTCATTTTAATAGCAAGCACACTTAGCAGATATATTCAGGACGATCTTTTTATTTCTAGCAATTTGCCAAAAACTGTGTAGATTTTCTCTCTTTATATGACTAATAGTAAGTGAAAGTTTCTCTTAGAGACTATCTAGAAAGCAAACTTTCTAGAAACAGAACGGCTTTCTCATGAAAATAGTGAATCATTTTCTATAAAGAAAAATCTCCTTTTCCTTCAGTCATATAATATCTTTGTTTGGTAAGACACACAGCTTACTTTTGATCAAAATAAGCATGGAATAAAAATAAAATGACACATAAAACATATGAGATCTGTGGAAATGAACTGTTAAAAGTCTGTGTGTTCAAGAGAGTATTCCTCAGAATAATTCTAAGGAGTTTTGAAAGACACCATTATTGTAGCACTGATTTGAAATTTCAGTGTTTGCAACAAGATGTGCAGAAATATGGATCTAGCAAACTTTTTCACAAATTTTTTCATTAAAATGTTTCAAATCCTAAAAAGTTTAGAAATCTGTGACTAAAAGAAATGATTAATTTTTTGGCCATTTTCATTTTCTTTCTTAAATACTAATGCATAGGAAAATCAATTGAAAGTAGTCCTTACAACATGGATTGCAATACTTAATTCAGGCATGATATTTAGAAAATAAATAGAAAGATTTAAAATCCTTATTGAACTTATTCCAGAAGATTTATTAGGATAGATAAGTAGCTTTTTAAATAGACCAGTAGTATGGCAGCATATCCAGAAAAAAACAAAGTTAAACTTAATTAATATCACATTCATTTATTCAATAAATATTCATTGTACACATACTCTTCAGGTGCTGGATACACATCAAAACATATGTTCTCAGAAAGTGAGAGAGATCGAAAAATGGCGGAGTAGGGCTGACCTCTTGGCTCTCGGCTCTCGGGGTGAGAAGTGAAGAGGGCAGACAACCACACACAAGAGATCGGCATTTACTCTGGATCGGCTTCGCAAGACTGCAGAGAAACACCGGGATACGGACAACATAGGCAATAGGCAAAGGTGAACCGAAAACTCTTCCAAAAAATTCAGGGACTCGGGAATAAACAGTGGGGAGGGAGCACGTCCGCGCAGCTACCGCCCCGCGGGCTGGCCGCAGGAGGCATCCCTCCTGCCAGGCGCAGGGAGTAGAGCCCTCCCTCGCCGACCCCACACTCACACAAGTGGGGAAGTGCCTGAAGTTGGTGAAAGGCGGTAGCGCGGACAGACTAACGGAGTAGAACAGAGTCTGGAGCGGCAGCCGTTTGGACTCTCCGCAGCGCCCCGCTGAAGCAGTTGGGAGAGGGGGTGGGTCCTTAACTTGGCAGCGGCCTCCCTGTCCCACCCCGCCGCTCCGTAGTCAGCGGAGGGCCGCGCAGGAGGCGACTTTCAGGCTCCTCTTCTGCCCTAAACGGCCTAGGCCTATCAGACCTCAGGACAAGGAAACTTTTTAACCGCCGAGTGTCCGCCTCGGCGGGCGCGGTTGGGGGAGAATCTGAGCCCAGCGGTCGCCTTTCAGCACCAAGGCTGCCGCCCGGTAGACTGCGGGGACTGTTGGGCGCCGCGGGGAAACTGGTTGCAGGCTTCTCCGGGAACCTAAACTAGTCGGTCCACTTGGGCTTGCAGAGAGAGTTTCTTTCAGGCCTTCCCCTCCCCCGCCAGAGCCTTGGTGTGTGGGGGAGGTCCCGATCTCAGAGGCAGGATCTTCAGTGCCACCGCCGTGCTTTGAGCGGCCCTGGCCTTTTGGACTTCGGGACAAGGAGGCTTTTTGGCCGCCGAGTATCCGCCTCGGCGGGCGCGGTTGGGGGAGAATCTGAGCCCAGCGGCTGCCTTTCAGCACCGCGGCTGCCGCCCGGTAGACTGCGGGGACTGTTGGGCGCCGCGGGAAAACTGTTTGCAGGCTTCTCCGCGGACCTAAACTGGTCGGTCCACTTGGGCTTGCAGAGAGAGTTTCTTTCAGGCCTACCCACCCCCGCCAGAGCCTTGGTGTGTAGGGGAGGTCCCGATCTCAGAGGCAAAATCTTCAGTGCCGCCGCCATGCTTTAAACGGCCCTGGCCTTTTGGACTTCAGGACAGGGAAACTTTTTAACCGCCCAGTGTCCGCCGCGGTGGGAGCGGTTGAGGGAGAGTCTGAGCCCAGCAACCGCCTCTCAACATCACTGCTGCCACCCGGTAGATTGGAAAGACTGTTGGGCACTGAGGGGAAACTGGTGGTAGGCTTCTCCTCCGACCTAAACCGGCTGGCCCACTTGGGCTTTGCAACTGCCTTTCAACATCACTGCGGCCACCCGGTATCTGGGAAAGGCTGTAAGGCACCGCGGGAAACTGGTTGCAGGCACCCCCTCTAGCCTAAACCAGCTGTTCTACTTGGACTTCTAGAGAAAGCTTCTATCAGACCTCCCAGCATCCCCCACAGAGCTTACAGGTGGGGAAGTGTCTAAACCAAACAGCCACCTCCCAACTTCACCGCAGCTGTCCTGTAACTTGGGGAGACAACAGGGGGCCGCAGGAAAGTGGTTTCCAGGCATCCCCTCTGTCATGAACCGGCTGTTCTGCTTGGTCTTCTAGAC
>CAUYPO010018292.1:0-19968 GCA_963574435.1 Cheirogaleus major | reverse complement strand
GCCTAGCTCACAGCAACCTCCAACTCCTGGGCTCAAGCGATCCTCCTGCCTCAGCTTCCCGAGTAGCTGGGACTACAGGCATGCGCCACCATGCCCGGCTAATTTTTTCTATGTATTTTTAGTTGGCCAATTAATTTCTTTTTATTTTTAGTAGATTAATTTCTTTCTATTTTTCACTCTTGCTCAGGCTAGTTTCGAACTCCCGACCTTGAGTGATCCGCCCGCCTCAGCCTCCCAGACTGCTAGGATTACAGGTGTGAGTCACTGCACCCGGCCCCCACGCCTGTTCTTAATAAGGCCCTGTGCTCTAAGATCCTTACCAAATCCAGATTGACTCAGGATATCCGTCCCACGTATTCGGGGGCATATTGATACAAATGAAGTTTCATAGAAGGTTCCCAAGTCTGTAAAAGAGTATGAAAGTGGCTGGATGTGGTGGCTCAAGCCTGTAATCCCAGCACTTTGGAAGGCTGAGGCTGGAGGATGCCTTGAGCCCAGGAGTTTGAGACCAGCCTGGGATAGCAGGGAGACCCAGTCTATATAAAAAATTAAAAAAAAAAAAATTAGCTGGGCATGGTGGCATGCACCTCTAATCCCAGCTGAGGCAGCAGAATTGCCCGAGCCCAGGAATTCTACAGATAGCTATGGTTCCTGCACTCCAGCCTGGGTGACAGGGAGAGATCCTGTCTCTTTAAGAAAAAAGAATAAAGACTCCTGAAGGTACTCTGGCCCTAGAAATGGCATCAAAGATAATGCAGACAAGAAAGTGTTCTGGCAGTGAGAACAGGAGGCCCAACCTCCCTGGATGCTTTTCAAGACTTGAGCTATCTTTGTGGGCACAGGAGACCTCCTAGAAGAAGCAGCAAGGACGGATGTGCCAGGGTGGCCTGAAGGCAGGGAAAGCCGCTGTCTAGCAGGGAAAGGAGTCCCTGGGGTTAATCCTGATTGGGCCAGTCTTCCTCTGGAGGGTCTGATCATATCATAGCCCCCATCTCAAACTTTTCATCATTTCAGGATTTCAGATTCAGATCAGAGTGAGAGCAGAGTCTTACCATTACCCCAGAATTTCTAGGTCTGATGTCCTTTTGCCCCAACTGCCCCTATCATGGAAGTGTTCAGCCCTTAGCCTGCCCTTTCAGAGCATCCCCCACCCCTCCGACTTCACTCTCCTGGAAGCCCTCTCATTGATACCGCTGATCCTTTTTCTCTATTTCAATCAGAGATACCTTTCTCAGACTTTTTCTCCTGTTCATAAAAAGAGGGGGTGAGTTGGCTGTGGGTAAATTGGAGATTCTGCATGAATCAGATTGATCTAAGTGTTTTATTTCCGCCCACAAATTGAGATGACTACTACTGAGTTATATCACCTGAGAAAGGAAAGTCAACATTGAAAAATACTTTGAGACCCAGATGTAAGGAGATGTAAGGAGATGGTGAATGGGCACGTTAGAGATTGGTACAGTGAATCTGCTCGTTAGAATGTAAGCTCCACAGGGACTGGGGAGTTTTCTATTTTATTAACTGCTATGTCCCCAGATCCTGGCACATAGTAGATGCTCAATAAAGATTTGTTGGCGTGTTGATTAACAGTTTTTACAAATGTGTCTGTATTTGTGATTTACACTGAATGTCTTTGTCCTTTTAGGCTGCTACAACAAAATACCAAAGACTGAGTAGTTTATAAAAAACAAATTTATTTCTCACAGTTCTGGAGGCTGAGAAGTCCAAGATCAAGCACCAGCAGAGTCAGTGGACGGTGAGAGCTCATTTCCTGGTTCACTGAAATGGCCCCTTCTCGTGTGGTAGAGAGGAAGGCAGTCAGCTCAAAGCCCTTTATATAAGGGCACCAAGCCCACTCATGAGGGCACCACCCTCATGACCTAATTACCACCCCACCTCCTAATACCATCATCCTGGGGTCAGGATTTCAGCATATGAATTTTGCAGGAACACAGACATTCAGACCATAACACTGAACAAAGTCTCACAAAGTCTGAGGCTTGCTTTCTCCATCTCTCATGCCCCAGAAGAAAAACCAAATTGGCTTGCAGTTTGGGGAAGAAGAAAGGGAGGAGGAAAGAAGTGTAGTCATTTAGATATTCTCATCGAAGGATATGTGTGCATCACTGTCACACACCTGTGCTTAACGGTGACCTCCACAACTGAGGCCGCAGGCGTCACACTATGACTACGGTGGATGCTCTTTATTGCCTCTCACCATTCATTCTCCCACATTTTTCTTTACTAACAAATCCCAGTTTTGCTTAAATATTAGATAATCATGTGTTTCAGAAACTTTAGGCCCTTTTCCATCTAGGGATGAATCCTTGTAAGTCCAGGCTGATGGTGGGATTCTGTTCCCCTCACCCAGGCTGGAAGAGGGACGTGAAGCAAGTCAGAAAGGGAGTTTGCAAGAGGACTTCTGGAAGAGTCTTCACGCCATCAGGTCAACATGGAACATGAGAGAAAGGACAGGCCTCTTCCTTCTTCCAACCGGAGGACGTGACGAACCTCTGCAGCCATGTTGAGGACCCGAGGAAGTGACCCTAAGAATAAGCTGAGGACGGCAGCCCGGAAGTGGGAAGAAGCTGGGTCCTTGATTACATCTTTGAGCCGTTGAGCTAATCAGCTCCAGAAGCCCCTTTCTTCTAAAATTGCAGCCAGAGGTAATACAAATTTCTAAATTTAAATGACATTTAATTATGTTTTCTGTTGTTTGGATCAAAGAATATCCATTGGTACAATGACCAAAGGCACAAGAACCCAAAATATAACGCTCAACACTCACCTTGGTGAGAAGAGCTTAGAGTATGCATCTTGGGAACAAGTTTCCCAACAAGGCCAAGTAGCACCAACTTAAGTTTCATAAATACCACTCTTGACAATGTACCATTTTCATTATGATTCATTTGCCTAAAGTTCGACATATTATCCAGTCATTTCCCTTAAGTAATTTTATACTCATGACCCTTTTTGCTTTCTTTTTTCTTTTTTTGGCAGCTGATTGTACTCCAGAACATAGGTCAACAAACTTTTTCTATAAAGGGCCAGATAATATGTATTTCTTGCTTTGTAAACCAGATGGTCCTTGTCCCAACTACTTAACTCCATCACTTTAACACAGAAGTAGCTATAGATAATACATAAATGAATGAATGTGGCTATATTCCAATCAAACTTTATTTATGGATACTGACATCTGAATTTCATATCATCTTCACGTGTCACAAAATGTTACTCATTTTATCATTTTCAACCATCTAAAAATGTAAAAAAAAAAAAAAAAAACCAATGAGTACATGTAAAACTGGGTAAATCTGAATAGAATTTAATGGATCATATCACTGTCAAATTCCTGGTTGTGTGTTGTATCATATAATTTTTTAAGATGTTGCCATTGGTGAAAACTGAGTAAAAAGTACATAGGATCTCTCCGTATTGTATCTTTTTTTATTGTAGCAAAAAATATACAATACAAAATTTATCTTAGCCATTTTTAAATTTCTAATTCAGTAGCATTAAGTACATTCACATTGTTACGCAACCATCACCACCAACTGTCTTCAGAACTTTTTCATCATCCTGAAAGTAAACTCTGTACCCATGAAATATCCCCTGTGACTCCTGCCCCACAGCCCCTCATCAGGCGATGAATTTGATCATTCTGGGACCTGATATAAGTAGAATCACATAATATTTGTCCTTTTGTGTCTGGTTTATTTCACTTAGCATAATGTATTCAGGATTCATCCATGCAGTAATATGTACCAGGTTTTCATTCCTTTTTAAGGTAGAATAATATTTCATTGTATGTATATACCACATTTTCTTTTTCCATTCATCCATTGATGGACATTTGAGTTGTTTCCACATTTTGGCTATTATGAATAATGTTATGAACATTGGTGTACAAATATCTGTTCAAGTTCCTGCTTTCAATTCTTTGGGATATACGCATAGAAGCGGAATAGCTGGATCACGTGGTAATTCTATGTTTAACTTTTTGAGATATTGCAATATTGTTTTCCATAGCGGCTGCACCATTTTACATTCCCGTCAGCAGTGCTCAAGGTTTCCAATTTCTTTATATCCTCACCAACACTTGTTTTCTGACTTTTTGGTATAGCCATCCTAATGAATGAGAAGTGTTACCTCATTGTAGTTTTGATTTGCATTGCCCTGATAATTATTTGTGTTGATCATCTCTTCATTTGCTTATTGGCCATTCGTCTACCTTCTTTGGAGAAATGCCTATTCAAGTCCTTTACATATGTGTGTGTATATATATATATATGTATTTTTTTTTTTTTGAGACAGGGTCTTGCTCTGTTGCCCTAGCTAGAGTGCAGTGCCATCATGATAGCTCACTGCAACCTCAAACTCCTGGGTTCATGTGATTTTCCTGCCTTAACCTCCTGAGTAGCTGAGATACAGGCACTTGCCACCACATCCAGCTAATTTTTTTAAATTTTTTGTGGAAGTGTGGGGTCTTGCTATGCTGCTCAGGCTGGTCTCGAACTCCTAGCCTTAAGCAATCCTCCCACCTCAGCCTCCCAAAGTGCTAGCATTAAAGGCATGAGCCACTGTGCCCAGCCCTTTACCTATATTTTAATGGGGTTGTTTGGTTTTTTGTGTGTCAAATTGTGTTCTTTATATATTCTAGATATTAATCCTTTATCAGATATATTATTTGCAAATATTTTCTCCCATTCTGTGGATTGCCTTTTTACTCTGTTGATAGTATCCTATGATATACAAACATTTTTAATTGTGATGACGTCTATTTTATCTGGTTTTTTCCTATATTCTTATAACTGCAAGTGAATCTACAATTATCACAAGTTTAAAAATTTAATCAAAATGCAAAAACCATTCTCATGAGTCATACAAAACCGTGCCATTAAGCCCGCAAGCTGCAGTCTACCAGCCCTGCTATAGAATAGAAAATGGAGTTGTTGCAACTGCTTCCTTATATTCAAACACACTATCCAATCTCTCATCCTGCTCCTAAGCCACTATCTCAGGGGCTTAAAAAATTAAAACACTTATACCTCATGTATTGCTACATTTATGAATATATATATATGCACATGGTTCCATCTTACTTGTTCGAAAAAATCAAAGGACTAACCATAAAAGTAGCTACAATGACATCATAAAAGTAGCTACAATGACATATTTGATTTTAAGAAAGCAACACCTCAGGTTTTTAAATGTCCCTTGACACCTTTACTTATAACATCTATTGGTGCTCTTTGGTGCATTGACGCAGAGGATTTTAGAATTGGCATCTTTGTAGTCACCCACCCAACCTTCCTCCTCTCCTGGGAATCCTTCCTCCACACCCTTACGCAAACTGCAGCTTAGCCTCCCACGGCCTCCAGAGGCAGCCTCTTCCAAGGCTTACAAGCACCAATCATTAGAAAGTCCTGATATCACTGCATTCCAAGGAGAGTTTTGAATCCCTTTTTAAAATTGAGTACAGAATCTTGTTTAAAGAAGGTTTTCATGACGATAATGTACTAGTTCTGCAATAGGGAGATGGCTCCGCATATTTTTATTATGTTCTATAATTTACCTTAATGTTACATAAATTCTATATATTGAGTATTTTACAACAAGCATATTTAGAAAGAAGTGATTCATTATTCTTGTTTCTATTAGAAATATTATATGAGAGGGATCAGTGCAAAGCTTCTCAGGGGTTTGGGGGAACTGAAAGAGAATATCTCGGAGGGTACAGCCCTAGCCCAAGCCCCACCAGGAATTCTCCCAGACAACTCGCCAGCTCCCACCTCCCTCCAGTGCATTCTCCATACCCTAGCCAGACTGATCTTTTTAAAAGGTATATCTAATCTTGTCACTCTCTTGCTTAGAACCTTTTAATCATCTCTCATCATTCTCAGAATAGAAACCAAAATCCCTCCCACAGCCCACAAAGCCCAGGCTACAGCTCCTACCTGAACCTGTGAAGAAGAGATCATTTATTGCAGGTTCCACCATCTGCCTAGACTGCATCTGAACACGAGCCAGAAGAGAACCTCATTCAGCCTAAGGGCTTAGCCATGGGGATGGGGGGACAACCAGGCAAACTTGTAGGGAAGATGGTCTGTTTGTTGCCTCTCTATTTCTCTTTCTGGACTTCTCCACCCAGAACCACCCAGCTCCTTGACTGTTTCTCTTGGGTAAATACCTAGGAGTGAGATTGTTATATGCTAAGTGTATGCTTAACTCTATAAGCAACTGCCAAATGGCTTTCCAGGGTGGCTGTACCATTTCGCATTGCCATCAGCAATGTAAGAAAGTTCCAGTTGCTTCAAATCCTTGCTAGCACTTGATATTGGTAGCTTCGTTATATGCTAGATATGCCATATATGCATAGAGTAAGTAATATCTGATTATGAGGTTCCGCTAAAGTGCATAGAAGATAAAGAAACTCCTTTGAATCTATTTCGGTGAGAGCTCTCTGGTCTAAGTTATCTCCCACTCTCCCTCCAGCCTTCATAGCAACCTTTAGCCAAGCTGCTATGAAAGCACAGGGGATTTAACACGCTTAACCACAGAGATTGTTTTTCAGACTGAATCGATAAAAGCGCAGCAGCTTCAAAGTCTTACCTTACAATCTCTACTAAGCTGTCTCAGCCCTGACCACGACTTCTCCATTGGAATCAAAGTGGTGAGTGTGAAGGTCACGTGTGTGGAAATGTCACAAAGGGCATAGTTACAGAGGGCTCTAAGACTTCCTGGAACGGAAATACTTTTGAAGGCTGGTTAACATATTTTCCAGATCAACTGCTAGTTTAACTCTTCAGATTACCAGTGAATTCTCTTTTTTTTTTTTCCTCTTAACATAAAACCTACATTGTTGGTAAACACTTGGAGATTGCAGGTACGTTTGACAATTACCATTTGCAATTCTGAGCGTGAGGCTGCTAATATCAAAACAGTTAAAAGGCTGACATGCAAATTGCTAGGAGTGTTTTACAGTTTGCTTTTTATTTCATCAGCATATTCCAGTGAAAATGTTTTTGACTAATAGAGTAAAAAAAGGCTGGCTCTGGAGCTAGCCTTTGCTAAGGTAACATATTAATGAGTCACCAGAAGCTATAAATAGAACTCAGCGGGAACTTCTGTCCACAATTACACCACTATTCCCACAAAGAGAGATGTTACTAATGACAGAACATGGCCTGCTGGCCACTGTTGCAACCAAAGGAGGGGGAGGACACAGGGAACCACAGCCTGTGGGAAATGTGCCCTGAGGTGCTATTCACCAGGATGTCATTAGAATTGTGCTCTCTGGTGTCCCTTACAGCCTGTGAGGTGGTGATATTGTTGCCCTTAAGGATCATCAATGAATGTACCAGCGAGTTCTTATAAAGTGTGTCAAATTCTCTGTGTGTGATAAATCCCAGACAATAACTGCCTTGAGTCAGATATTTACCTTCTTTATCTTTGTCCCTTCCCCTCTCCTGCCCAGCACATACCCCAGCATGTCATAGGGTGCAGTGGCAGGTACACAGGAAGCCTCCATCATTACCTACTGGACGGACAGATGGACGGACGGACGGATGGAGTTGTTAACTCTGTGCTTCCATATAAAGCTCTGGAGTTTTGATCTTTTATGTCCATAGGTCAATAGATTCAAGTCAATTTCCTACATAATATGCATTTCAATGTTCCCCCTATCGAGAAATATCTCCACCAACAGCCCCGCCATGTTTCCCCACAGCCCTGTCGCGTTCATTTCTTCCGGTAATAGGAGAAGAAAAAATGTCACCTGGAAGCAGAGAGAGGGCAACATGTCAAGACCTTCCCACTTACCACACCTTAGGTCCAGCTTCATACTAACTCTAGAGGGAGCATAGGAGAGAGGGAAAGCGAGGCTGAGGAAAGAGAAGTGTCAGAAATGGTCTAGTACATAAAGTCCCACTGGGGTCGTCAGCCAGGGCTCCCCACTCCGAGAGTCTGTGAGGACACCAGGTTCTGGGTGGAGAGGTCCAGAAAGGGAAATAGAGAGGCAGCAAACAGACCATCTTCCCTACAAGTTTGCCTGGTTGCCCCCCATCCCCATGGCTAAGCCCTTAGGCTGAATGAGGTTCTCTTCTGGCTCGTGTTCAGATGCAGTCTAGGCAGATGGTGGAACCTGCAATAAATGATCTCTTCTTCACAGGTTCAGGTAGGAGCTGTAGCCTCCCTGAGGTCTCAGCCCTGGTCCCCTCCCCTCCTCCCTCCTCTCCCCAACATACTACACAATACCCCTCCTCCAGGACCCTCTCTCCATCTCTGCTTTATTTTGAGCACAATCCTGTCTGCCTTTCTGCCCTTTCATGATTCAACTTACAGAACCTAATGGGAAAAAAGTAGAGAGGGCCAGGCAAAAGGAAAAGACAAACATCTAAAATTCTGTAACATTGAGGCCAATCCATCTGAAGAGGCTTCCATCACAGGGAGCAAGAAAAGGGAAGGAAAAGACTCCCCTGGGATACTAGGGCCTCTGGAGCTGCTGGTAATGAGTCCAAACTAAGTCTTTGTCATATCCCAGGACTCAGGCCTGCCTGAAACGCACGGGGCTTGGGATGTGCCTGTCTCTTGGGACTCCCCACAAGCCACCGCAGGGGTGACTTAGGAAATCCCAGAGGGACGGAGCTTGACTCTATGAGCACCAACCCAACCACCTTCTGCCTCCAGTTATTCCCTCTTCCTCAAAGTGACTAGGAACACACAGATCCCAGAAGCAGGTGTTCATGTGTGAGCATCCTCTGATATGGCAGATGGCTAAAGGTTCCAGTGATACAGAAAAGACAAAAACAGGAAGTGTAAGGACATAGGAGTGTCCAGGGCAGCAGAGCCTGAAGAAAGATTGGAATGGAGCACAAAGGGTCCTGGAGACCCGGGGAGAACTCTCTGTCTCTCTTGCCTCTGCTTATCTCTGTGCTTCTGCTGCAGTCTTTAAAGATAAAGAAAAGTCCAGAACGAAGGCCTCGCATATCATTGTCCTGTGCTCTTTCTGCCTCACATCCTGTCTCGTGTGGATGTCTGGCTGGTTTTTCTCCTATCTGCAGGCCTGCCTGTGCTCTAACATAGGGTTATGAATGAACATAAGGTCTTCTAGGGTGTACCTTGCGCCAGTGAATGAGGTCTGATCTATTCTAGTGTTGCAATAGGCAGTTGTATCTCTACTGGTACAAAGTAAAAACCCCAGAGGGAGGCGAACTAAAAGCCAGCCAATCCCAAGCATCCAGAATGATTCCGTAGACTGTCTCAGCAGAATCTAGGCTGGTCTGTTCTCACTAATCCTCTGACAAGAAGGATCTCGCCCACACTACTCCACTTCAGGAGAAACTGGATCTGGCTACAGGCTCACCTGCTAACTGCCCAAAATTTTTAAGATTCCCCAAACTTTCTAAGGAAAATTCCATTTGTTACAGATCACAAGGAGAAGATTGGACCAAGACCCAGAGGCTGAGACCAGTGTAGACATCTTTTAACATGGAACCCACCCAGGTATAACTTCCCAAGATCAGAGCTTTCAAACATCAGAATTACCTGAGAGCATTTTTTTTTTAGGTTTTTTTTTTTTAATTGGGGTAAAATTTATTTGACATAAAATTAACCATTAACCATTTTGAAGTATACAATTCAATGGCATTTAGTACATTCACAGTGTTGTACAACCATTAACTCTACCTATTTCCAAGACATTTCATCACTCAAAAGAACACTCTTTACCCATTAAGAAATCACACTGGGGAGCATTTTAAAAGTATGTATTCCAAGGCCCCATACCCAAGAGATTGTAATTCTGTGGGCATGGTAATATTTTTCAAAACTTCCCCGGTATCTCTCTCCTACCTATTTACCCAAGATAAGTGAAAACATGTTCACGCAATGAGCTATAGCACGCAATGAGCTATAGATGCAAGGTTACAGTGGCTTCATTTATAATCATCCAAACCTAGGAGTAACCCAAAAGTCTCTCAGTTGGGTAATATATTAACAAACTGATACTACATACGATGGAACAGTACTCAGCAATTAAAAGGAACAAACATAACAAAGATGAATCTCCAGGGCATTATACAAAGGGATGGAATCCATTTTCCATACTGTATTTCATTTATACAACATTCTGAAAAGTGTAAAACTGTAGTGACAGAGCACAGGTTAGTCGGTTTCTAGGACTAAAGGGTTGGAATTGGGTTTTGAGTACAAAGGGGTAGCCCAAGAAGTTTTTGGAGGGGTGATGGAACTGTTCTACATCTTGATTACAGTGGTAGTAACAAGCATTTGTCAAAACTCATAGAACTTGACTCCCAAAAGAGTGAATTTTAGTAGGTTTAAAAATTTAAAAATTTTAGGCATCTCCATGTGTTTCTGATGAGCAGCCCATTTAGGGAACCAGTGCATGGATAATGCTACACAACCTGGTTATTCTGTCACCCAGTCAGGTCACCCTTTGGATGCTTGGGACCCATTGATTTATCGCTACTATTTCTCTAGTTATCACCACATTTGGACATTTTCCACAGACTAGAAGTACAAAAGTAAACTGCCTCACCTTGACACCACACATATGTTAAGTACTTGAGTATACAACAGACCCCAGGGCAGGGCTACACAGTGACTTTGTTCTAGTGTTTGTCAAACTGAAATCACCACACCAAATGTGGTGACTCAAGAACTTTCTTTAAAATGAGTTATACCTTATCTCTTCATCAAGTTAACCTTAACCAGATTAACATGGAAGTCATTTCCATTGATGAGTATCAGAATGCAATCTGTGAATTTACCACAAAATATCATGTTAAACAACTAAAATATGCGTAACAAAACATGTGTAACAACTGAAACATGTCTAATAAAACATATTAAGCAACTGATTTTTAAGATCAATGCTGCTAGGGTTTGAATATTTATCCCCTTGAAACTCATGTTGAAACTTAGTCCCCAGTGTGGCAGTATTGAGAGGTAGGACCTTTAAGAGGTGATTTGGTCATGAGGGATCTGCCCTCATTAGTGGATTAATTCATTCATGGATGACTAGGTTAATGAATTAATGGGCTAATGGATCAATGGGTTATAACAGGACTGGGACTGATGACTTTATAAGAAGAGGAAGAGGAGCTAGCTTGCTCAGCTCCTGTTCCACCTTAGGATTCTGCAGAGTCCCCACCAGCAAGAAGGCTCTCGCTAGATTCAGCCCCTCAACCTTGAACTTCTCGGCCTCCATAACTATAAGAAATAAATTAATTTTATTTACAAATTACCCAGCTTCAGGCATTCTGTTGTAAGTTATAGAAAACAGACTAAGACAAACTTCAACCCAAAAACCAGCAGTTTTTGCATGGTAAATCTAATGATCCTAAACAACTCCACTTTAGGTCATTTTTGTTGTTTTCTTAAAATTTGATACAGACTCCTCATAGAATCCCGGGTCCCTTTATTTGTGAAAATTTGTAACTATGGAAAACATAAAAATAGTGTGCAGATGTTTATGTGTATAACCAACCTCATTAATTATTACTCTAACCTTGTGCTCAAGCTAACTTAAAAAAAAAACAAGCAAAAAAAAAAAAAAAACAACACCATATCCTGCTGCGTCTGATCATTCACTCAAAACAACACAGCTAAAATTCAAATAGAAACTCCCACACATAAGAAGAAGAGAAACAAGAGGTAGGCAATGTTTCAATTGGAAGATAAGGATAATTTCAACTGTGGAACAAAGGAAACAAACACACACACATCTCCCCAGGCAGCGAGGTAGATTCTATCTGATGTTGCTACCTCACTACTGTATAGTTTCTAATTTGCAATTCTTTTTGTTCCTCCTAGTCTCAAACTATTTCTGTTAAGACTAGGCTTTGCTTCCTCATCACTTAGCAAACTATAGCTACAACTCTTTCTGAGGCTCTTGCTGCTTTTTTTAGACCTGCTTGTGCCTGAGAGGAAATGGAGCTGTAAGTGTTTCCTTTCCATTCAAAACTGGCACTTTTTTGTCATGGGGGAGGTAGCCGAGGGCTCATAGGTTGCTCCAGACAGCTTGAGATAGCACTGAGTTTTCCTATAAGCCTCTCTCCTAAAGTCCTTGTGTTATAAATTATTTATACATTTTATCGCAACCTCCAAGAAGCAAGCTGGGCAAATTCTCCAGATGTGTGGTGGCTCAGCAGACTGCTGAGATGTTGCTGCTCTATTGCATGTTCCTAATTCTGTTATCCTGTTGGGATATGTTTCCCCATATCCCAAATACATCCAACTAGAAAATGAATATAAAGTTCATCATTTCCCAGGTTCCCAAGCTAATGTTCCTCTCCTATAGAGGAACACATGAGAAGGGAAAAAAGTAATCTGACCCTGTCTCAAGCTTAGAAAAGTGACAGCAGTCCTCCAACTTTCCCATCTAAGCGCCTCTAGGTAGGAAGGAGTACGTATGGCCCCCGGAGACCTGGAGCATAGCCAGACATTCTATTAAATAATACACAGCCCTCCATATCTCTGCGTTCTGCAGCCTTGGATTCAACCAACTGTGGATCAAAAATATTGAAAAAAAAAATTGATGGTCACGTCTGTGCTGAACACGTACAGATTTTTTTCTTGTCATTCTCTAAACAATATAGCATAATTATTTGTATAGCATTTACATTATATAGGTACTATAAGTAATCTAGAGATGATTTCAAATGAATGGGACAAAGTGGGCATGGTGGCTCACGCCTGTAATACCAGCAATTCAGGAGGCCGAGGTGGGAGGATCACTGGAGCCCAGGATGAAGAGGCTGCAGTGAGCTATGATCACGCCATTGGACTCTAGCCTGGGTGACAGAGCGAGACCCTATCTCTAAAATCAATGAATAAAGTATATGGGAGAATCTGCGTAGGTTCTATGCAAATACTATACTTTATGTCAGGGACTTGAGCATCTGTGGATTTTGTTATTCACAGGAGGTCCTAGAACCAATCCCCCATGGATATCAAGGGAAAACTGTCTATCTAGGGTTTAAGATAAAAATAATGGGAAATTTGCACAATTTTGATAGTAAAAAAATGACTCTTCAGGAAAGTTGCCACGTTTATTGTATGAATTGGAATTCTTTAATTGTAAGTGACAGACTATATTTGAACTAGCTTAGAGAAAAAAGGTCATCTATTGGTTCATATAACTAGAAAGGACAAGGAAAAGGGTGATTTGAGGGCTTGAAATCACCAGTACAGTTTTCCTCTCTGCTTCATGTTTCTGCTACTCTCCACGAGTGGAGGGCTTGGGGTCCATAATCAATTTCACCAGAAAAAAGAAAAGACTTAATGTAACACACATATGCACCAATCATATTTAGAAGATTCTGACTGCATATTAGAACAATAGGGTGCAAAGGAACCATTCCCCAAAAGGAGGGGAAGAGCATAGACATGGCCCTGGGGGAATTGTTCTGAGCTAAGAACGGATTATTTTTATCTTGAAGCTTCTTGTATTTCCAGGCATAAGGCCTCACAGTTCCAAGAATATATTTACATCAGTTTGAGAAACACAGGCATATGTTATATGTCATGCAGACCTCAGAGGGCCTCAAATTTGATGTCCTGTGAAGAAATCTCTAGTAAAGAATTTTGTTCTGCTAAGACATTTAGATAGACAGCAAGAGTTTCAGGAGCCTATGGGAGACAAGACAATGACAGAATTAAAAACCCTCTGTAAGAAAAAATTAACAGGAATGTTACCATATGGGAAGAGAGAAAAAGAAGGAAGGAATAATAGTGGATAATAATAGTGGAAGAGTTGGCCTAAGTCTAGGAATTACATTAAGCATCCCTAGTAGTAAGAACACCAAGGAATTCTTAAGAACCGGGAGATGAAATGCTAAATTTAAAGCTATTTGTGTTGCTGCAGAATAAATTCTGTGGCAGAGACAGATTACAAAACCTGTTTCTTCCTGGCTTTAAAACTAGACATTTCCCAGCCTCCTTTGCAATTAGGTATAGTCATGTGACCACTGGTCAATGGAATATGGGGGCAGAAGTGATGTGTGCCACTCCAGGCCTGGCCAATATAACTCCCACATTATCCTCTGCACCGTCTTCCCTCTCCTGCAGAGGACCAAGTAGAGGACCAAATGGAGGACCTAGAAGATTCTGAAGCCACTAGAGAGGAGCCTCAGTCTGTGAAGGACTGTATGGATCAGGCCCACTCGGATCCCTACTGGACTGTGATGTGAGTAAGAAACAATCCTGTTGTTGTTATCGCAATAGGCCTCATTTGTTACAGTGGTTGACTTATCCTGATACAAACTTCTTCTTCACCTCATCCCCTCTCAAATCTTCAAAAAATTCTACCACACCAAATGTCCTATAAGAGCTCTGGCAATCAAAAGAAAAGACTTAAAGGAGGATGAGTTTCATATATAGGTTAACATGACATGAAACAGATACCCCATTTATAGAAAGGCGATGTGTTCCATGATCTGAATCCATTTGCAAAAGCAAGAGTTCAGGGCCAGAGGTTACTTTGAGGGAGGTTTCGGGAAACCTTATCTAAATCTGAAGGAGCCAGCAACCCCCAAACAACATATGGATCTCACTGTTATTGTTATGTGGTTCAGGGTGCTATGAGTGGAAAACATTTTTGACTCAGGTGCCAAGGATGAAGATTTTAAAACTCTTGTGACCAAAAAAATCCTAAAGTAATACTTAAATCACTTGGATGCTTAAAGAATTATTTTACTCTGAAAATTATACTGAGAAATCCTTACTGGGGTCTGCTTATCCGGCATTTAAAAGAGTAGCCAGGATCTATGTTTCCCCGGGTGCCCCTCTCCTAAATTAAACACCCCCCATCTTTGTTATTTTCCTTTAAGACATTAATGAAATGTTTGTTATGACATTTATTTTTTTAGGTGTGTTTCCCCCACTAAACTCTAAGCTCAGTGAGGACAAGGGCTGTGTTTGTTTTATCCTCCACTGTATACCTGGCACCTAGCATAGTGCCTCTCCCACACTCCACCGATATGTGTTGAAATGAAATCAAATCTGTATGTGAGGGAACCTCAGACAGTTACCTGTTGGCCTGAGAGAATTCACCTCCTGATACAGTTTTGACCAACCAGATTTTATTAACTATCTGATCATTTGAAAACACATTATTACCTTTCTAGGCTGGGCGTGGTGGCTCATGCCTGTAATTCTAGCACTCTGGGAGGCTGAGACGGGTGGATTGCTCAAGGTCAGGAGTTCAAAACCAGCCTGAGCAAGAGCGAGACCCCGTCTCTACTAAAAATAGAAAGAAATTAATTGGCCAACTAAAAATATATAGAAAAAATAAGCCGGGCATGGTGGCGCATGCCTGTAGTACCAGCTACTCGGGAGGCTGAGGCAGAAGGATTGCTTGAGCCTAGGAGGTTGAGGTTGCTGTGAACTAGGCTGACACCACAGCACTCTAGCCGGGGCAACAGAGTGAGACTCTGTCTCAAAAAGAAAAAAAAAAGATAACACATTATTACATTTCTTTATATAAATAATATAATAATATATTTGTATATGGCATTTATCATATATGTATATAAGTTCTCACTCATGAATTTTACAACAGCTACAGCTTTGTAGATTTATTTGTTTTTATTTTTTGGGGGGATAACATCTGCTTTTTCCTAGAAAACACACGAATCCTTTTTCCATGTGTTACGGCCTAAATTGAGTTTGAAACTAAAAGTGCTTCTCTCCCCTCAGTCCAGGCAGCGGCAATGTTAAGTAAATAGCCTTCCTGGCTGACCCTCAGCTGACCTGCCTACTGGAACCTTCCTTATCAGAGTTCCAGGAATGATCACTTTTGTTTTTTAAGAACAAGATATTGAAAGAGCATAGTGGTATCCTTTTTCTGATTGCTTTGTAGGAGTCTGGCAGTTCTTCCTCAAATAGAGCCCCTTAGGGTCATACTTATACTTTCCTCACCATGTCCCACCTTCCCCCAGCCATTAGAATTCAGAAGTCCAATCTTCCACCTTAATATTTTCTTAGTAGTTTTTAATAGTATTGTGCAAATTGAGGGTGAATATATACTTATCTTCTTTTCTTGTTTGCTTATAAGCTTATTGGGGCAGATTCAGCAAATACCCCGCTGGTTTTCTTTTTTCTTTCATTCTTAGAATTTCATTAGGATTTTGTTTTGTTTTGTTTTGTTTGAGTCAGAGTCTCACTTTGTTGCCCAGGCTAGAGTGCTGTGGCGTCAGCCTAGCTCACAGCAACCTCAAACTCCTGAGCTCAAGTTATCCTCCTGCCTCAGCCTCCCGAGTGGCTGGGACTACAGGCATGTGCCACCATGCCTGGCTAATTTTTTATGTATATTTTTAGTTGGCCAATTAATTTCTTTCTATTTTTAGTAGAGACAGGGTTTCCTCTTGCTCAGGCTGGTTTTGAACTCCTGACCTTGAGCAATCCGCCCATCTCAGCCTCCCAGAGTGCATTACAGGCGTGAGCAACCACACCTGTCCTCATTAGGATTATTGTTGTCTCTCAGAATAGTAGAGAGGATAAAGAATAAATTCTACATCAACCTCTCTATTTTATAGATGAGGCCACTAAAACCTAAAGTAACCAAACAAATCAAGTTTACATACCTGAAGTCAGATAGCTAATTAGCAACAGATCACTTTTCTTCTGATTTTACTTCAATATTATAATATGTTGATATTTTCTTAACACAATAGCTTCATTTATATACCAAATGAGAGGAATTTGGATTTTGAGATGAAAGTTTACCATTTTCCTCCTTTGCTGGCAAAGTAATAAATTTCTCTTTCCTTCTCCTCAACCACTTGTCATTGTTCTGATGCGGACTTGTGGACAAGTGCCAGGCTTTCAGTAACAGATTTTGGCATCCCTGGACGGCAATTTTGGCACCCCAATAGAATGGTATCCTGCAACTGCTGGAAGAGGCAGGGAACAGCCCCAGGTCAGACCATGGACAGAAGCGTTGCCTTTTCAGGGCAAGAAAGAAAGAGATTCTCCCAGCAGCTGCCAATAGCTCACTGTGCAATACCATAGCCACCAGCCACATGGTGATTTAAATTAAAATTAAAATTAAATTAAATTTAAAATACAGTTCCTCACATTTCAAGTGCTTAATGGCCATATGTGCCTGTTAGCTACCATATGGAACTGTTTAGATATAGAGCCTTTCCTTCATCACAGAACATTCTATTGGACAGAGATTCTCTCTAGATGCCTTAGAAAACAAACATACACTTATTATAGTGGAATTAAGTGTTAATGCTTTTTTAAAAGTACATAACTTATATGTAGTCCATAGAACCAATCTTTTATATTACAAATTTGTTCTGTTAGTGTGTACACTTTTCTAATCCTTGAAGAATGCTGTGTGGAATTGTCCCTGTGCTGGTCAGTAGTACTCAAAGCAGATTCAGTGGTTGACATGGTATGGCCAGTTTCACGTAGCCACTGTCAGGTAGTCTTATTGTACAAAGATTGAATAGTGTCTCATTTCCTCAAAGTGAACTAACTGGAACCATTAACTACCCTTTCCCTCTATAATGTGTATATAAATGAATGAGGCCAATAAGCAAATATTTGTTGAGCACTTTCTACGTGCCCAGCTATATGAAAATACCAAGAATTTTGAAAAATAAATTGTTACATGTCTTGGCATGAGTAGACTTTCATCCAAATTTCAATAATTTCTTTAAAAATTAATTATTTTCAGCCTGTTCTAGTTATTAAGATTTAGGAGAAGGAGAAGAAGTTGGAGGGATGAGGAGGAGGAGGAGGGAAAAGAAAAGAGGAAGAAGAAAAAGAGTTATTGAACACTCATTATGTGCTAGGCACCATGCTAAATATTTTACAGCCACTCATCTAGCCCTCATAACAACCCTGAGAATCACCCTTCTTTTACAAATAAGGCAATGGCATTCACAAGATAGCGTGGCTAGTCAGAGCTGAGCTAGTACTTGAGCCCAGATCTGTTTAACTCCAGAGCATGGACCTGTCACAATTGCTGCATGTTGTCTTTCCTACACTTTAGACAATTTGTAGAAACTTGGTAAAAAACATAAGGGCTTCTAGCTAACTCCCAGTTGATTAGAAAAGCAAGCTAGCCATTCGCTGCATGCAGTCCAATCCTTAGGACTGCTTATGTTACAGACCCGCTCACACTTTGGCCTTCAGCTCATCTCTCTTGGGTATACTGAGGGTACCCCAGCATATATACTGTATACTTGGGTTGCCAGATCTAGAAAGAAGAAAAAACGATCCCTAGTTACATTTGAATTTCAGATAAACAATGGATAATTTTTTAGGATAAGTAAGTATGTCTTATTAGATATTTGTATTTTATCTGGCAGCCCTAACTGAAGATACCGCTAGTTCCATTGCAAAGGGAGCAGTTGTCGTACCGTGTGATTTAGTAAGAAATTTTAATAGGAGTGTGGTAAATTACAGACAGCCACAAATCCTTTACAATTCTTCCCATTGAGAAGATCAGTTTACTCCTCTACTCTTAATTCAGGTGGGCCTTAATGACTCATTTGACAAATACAATGTGGCAAAAGTGACATTCTGGGACTTTGAGGCTAGGTCACCAGAAGCCTAGCAGCTGCCACCTGGGTGTCTTTGAACATTCTTTTTTAATTAATTATTTTTAGAGACAGGGTCTCATTCTGTTGCCCAGGCTGGAGTACAGTGGTGCCATCATACCTCACTGGAGCCTCAAACTCCTGGCCTCAAACAATCCTCCTGCCTCTGCTTCCCAAAGTGCTGGGATTACAGATGTGAGCCACTGCACCTGGCCCTGAACATTCTATTCTCTCTAGGAGCCCTGAGCTGCCATGTAATAAATCTGACTACCCTGAGACCACCAGGCTAGAGAGGTACCCTAGTTGACAGTACCAGCTGAGCCCAGGCTTCTAACCTACCCTGTCAAAATGCCAGACATGCAAGCAAAGCCATCGTGGACTCTCCAGACCAGCCCATCCAATAGTTGAATACCACCAAGTGACTCGGTTGACACTACACAGAGAAGAAATGCCTAGCCAAGCCCCACCCAAATGCCTGACCCGTAAAATCATAACATATAATAAAATGCTGTGTTACAAAGTACTCCTGTTCCAGCAAGCGTTAACAGCAAGTGTTACAGCTAGTGTTACAGCGATTGACTGGGGAAAGAACCAAGCAGCACACAGAGAGTCGGAGAACAGCCTTTAATCCACCAGCAGCAGACTCAGCATACCACCAACTTCTGAGCTCCCCTTCCTTGCTCTCCTCCAGCTTTTATACCCTTGGTAGGATTCAAAAAGCATCCAATCAGCAACAAGCTTTAACATCCAATCGGCAGTGGGATTCAAAAAGTATCCAATCAGGATTGCGCAAGCAGCGGCCGAGGGCAAGGGCCTCACCCACACACCCACTCTAGGAGCGGGAGCGGCAGAGAGGCGGCGCTCGGCCGGGTCCCGGTGCTGTCCCGGTGCCCAACTGTCTGTCAGAGAAGGGAGCTGCACTTTAGAGAGGTAATGACCATTTTCCCTGTCACTCCCCCCTTTTGATGCCCTTATCAGTTTACACAGCGGCATCAACCTCTCTATGATTCTAATAACTGCATTGGGCAAGCAGGGTCCCATCGTTCCTTTAGCCCTTTGACTTTGGTAGTTACAATTCCTGATTGGTTTACATAACAGCATTCTTTCCTCAGTGAGCCCCAACCAAGAACACAGAGGCACCCCATGTAGACCCAGAAAAGGATTACCAAGAAACAAGTTAGTCCAATCTCTTGGGGCGGAGGCCCCGAGTCCAATTCCCAAGAAGACTGTCAGTATTCCTGTAAGAGTCCAGGCCAGTGGTCCCATTCAGTCCAGCCAGATTCAGGGGCAATCTGTCTTAGCGGACAGGTGTCTGAGCCGGATCTTCAGCGGGTCCTGTTGACCTTGTTGCACCGTCCAATAACTGGTCGCATCATCCGTCTCGGCT
>CAUYPO010018290.1:0-13531 GCA_963574435.1 Cheirogaleus major | reverse complement strand
CTACCCCGAAAATAAGACCTAGTGATGGGCGTGGCTACGCAGCGTATCTGCACAACCCATGCATTTCGTTGCGGAGCGGTAAAGAAGATGAGCAGCCCTTCTCATCTGCCCCATGAGAGCTCTATTGCTCAACATGAGAGACTGGGGCCAATGGTGCTAGAGGAAATAGAGTCGCAAGAAATTCAGGATGGATTTCGGGGTTTGGAGAGTTATGATGATGTTCCAGAAGAAGACGACTTAACTATATTTGAATAAATGTAGATTGTTGTGCCGTACTTAAAAAAATAACACATCCCCTGAAAATAAGCCCTACGGTGTCTTCTTGAGGAAAAATAAATATAAGACCCCGTCTTATTTTCGGGGAAACACAGTATGTGCTAAGGAGAAAATTAGGCAATATGTGTGTGTTACTTAGTCAAACATGTTTCCCTCAAATAACCTTGATGAAATTTGGCCTTTATAAAATAGGAAGACTTGATAGTTTGGCAGAGCAATGACATGAAGAGTAGAGTCTTACACACCATGGCTACCTGTTACAGTGAAACAAAAGAGCTATATTTGAGAGCAAAGAAAGGCAAACAAACTAGCAAGAAAATACAAATTATAAGAACCTTCCACTTTTCTCAAAAGTCATAAGGCGACAGTACAAAACCTTGAGCGTGGCAGCCCAGACAAGTTACACATCAAGGACAAGGGTGCTTCACTGCAGTTACTGTCTGCAAGACCCCAAAGAGGGGACAGGTCTGGCTAGATAAGACACCTTTAAAGGCCCAGTGAATAAACTGACGTACCTTGATAGCCACTCGAACTAAACACTGTTGCTAAACTCTGCAAGGCCTTTCCTATCTTCTGGTATTCCTTGGGTAGTGCTGAAAGAGAAAAAGGAATACATTGTTAACTAGTCTTCTGAGCAAACTGAAATGGGATTCAACTATTTTCTAAATGTGATTACTTTACAATAAAGACACTGAAGTGATTCAAAATAGTCTATATTCTTTAATATTGATGCAAAAATGATTGTTTTTTCAATTAATGTTTTTTTCAATCAATAATTTTTAATTGATTGATTGTTCAACTAATGGTAGATTACTATTAACCGCCACCCCACGTTCTCACTTACAGAATGAAACATAGTGTAACAGAAGCTCCGTTAGGTGAATTCTAGTTTACGAAATACTTTCACATCCTACCCAACACTCAGTCACCACAACACCCCTCCTACCAGATGCAGAGACACCTCTCCACACTGAGGATTAGGGAAATAAGGCTCAGACAACTCAGCTGCTTGCCCAAGGTCACAAGGCTAATAGATGGTGGATTTGGTATGTGATTTCAAATACACTGCCAATTCCCACTCTCTTGTGTATATATGTATAAATGATCACTTGCAAACCAATAACCAAACAAACGAAAACTGACAGCAACAAGATGTGGAGAAAAATTTAACAGTCAGATTCCACAGGATCAGGGAGGAAGGTTTCTCATCTGTATGAGACGATTCAGTAAATGATCCTACGGTTCTTTTTTAAGGTGCTAAAATTCTAGGATCATTTTGGAGAACATCCAGAGAAGAGTCTCTGCATCTTAGGCTACTTTCCTTGTATTTGTACATAGTCCCCTTAAAGGTATCTGTGCCTTTCAAAAGAAACCATTATTTGCATTTAAAGACTAATATTTACTGTATTAAAGCAGAAAAAGAAAAATGTCTAGGCCAGAGAAATCTGAAGTAAGGTCTATATGTTCCTTGTATCAGGAAACATGAATTCAAGCTGTATTAGCTCAGTTAATTTTAATAAATTGTTTACGCTTTTGTGCCTCAGTTTTTGCCTCTCTACCAGGGGTTAAAGACACTGGAGTGTGCTTCACCACGTGGAGTGCGTGCTAGAGTTTTCGTTATCGATTAGTAATTTTTAAAAATTATTTTGTCAGAGAAGAGAGTAAAAGAGATATGCCTGAATTAAATCCTAAACAAAGTGCTTCAATCTCTTTCCTCCATTCCCCAAAAGAGCAGCCTTAAGCCAGTATTCCCTGTTTTATAAATTTGGCCTTACAGATTACATAGGACATGGAGCTGACCAGACGTCAGACATAAAGGATTTAATTCTATAAAAGAAATCATAGTCCCAGATTTTTGTGACATCCTCAAAAAGTTCGACTGTAAGATTCACACGTACTTAAAAACACAGCTTTCAAAGAAATAGATGTAAATGATTTGTTATGATGGCCCTGTAGGAGTTTCAGCCAAAATGACCTCTGACACAAAGCCTCTCCGTTTATGCTTTAGAGAACAGTGCCACTCCCGCTTTGTTCATGAGTCACTCTGTGTGGCCCAAGGCTTGACTCGGAATTTGTTTTCTAGAAGTTGCACTTGTATATGTTTTTTTTCCAGGTTATACCTAGGGTACAGTATCACATTTCCTTGCGATGGGAAAGGCACGACTGCCATCCCTCCTGGTAGCTGCCGCTCCAGCAGGAACAGCTGTGTGCTACAAACTGTTCTGTTGATGTGAAACAGTACGTGAATGGCAGGGGTCACTGGTGTGGGTAGGACGACACTGGCCAATGGCACAGTGAGGCAAGGCCTGGTAAACTTTCTCTGCAAAGTGCCAGACAGTAAATATTTTAGGCTTTGTGAGGCCAAAAGTTTCTGTTGAAACTACTCAACTCCCACTGTAATACAAAAGTAGCCACATACAACACATAAATAAGTGGGTGTGGCCGTGTACCAATAAGGCTTTATTTACAAAAACAGGCGGCAGGCCACATTTGGCCTGCAGACCATAGCTGGCTGATTCCTAATGTGAAGCTTAGACTTTCAGGTCTGGATATAATATTAATAGATCTTAATACTGCTATTACCTTTGCTGTGTTATTTTATTAATTCATCCACAACTCACTCCACGTTTCGTTTCCTGTTCATTAAAATTATTCTTTGATTTCAAATGCTGATTCTTTCCTTTTATTTAGAGGAAAAACACCATCTCAAAAAACCTTTACAAAAATAATTAAGCTCTTTCCTATATGAGTATCAAAGGACTGATATAAAAGTGGGTCTATATTACTTTTATAATTCAAAGTAGAAGCCATTTTTCTTTAAAAAATAATAACTGAATGCAACAAATACTGCTGTCGGGTGTTGCGAGCTGAAGGCCAGAGTTCGTCCCGACGTCGGACAGGCGGTGCACAGCGGCAGCCGCTCTTCCCCTCGTGCTACCAGCAGGGCAGGGCAGACATGGGGGGAGAGAAAGCCGACGCTCCACAGTCGTCAGGACACCTGTGTGAATCAACTGCAGAGGCCGCCCCAGCATTTCAGTGACTGACGTGTCACTCTGTGGCGTTCGGAGTGTTGGGGCATTACGGGGCACTGTCCTGCAGCGTTTTCCCCGCAGCTGGACAGGTGGCAGTGCTCGTCTATCCTGGGATATTTGACAAGAGAGCCGCACAGGTCTAGGGAACACGGGAACGAAAGGCAGGGAGGCAAGAGGTTCTTAGGGACATGCAGGAGTGGGCAGAAAGCCGAGACTGACAGTGCCACCTCCCCCTCGGCAGGGCTCCTAGTCTGACCCAGCTGACATATTTTCTATTCCAAGTATACTGGCTTTTCCTAAAAATATGGCTTTAGTCAAATATACAATATCTTACCAAATGGATGAAGATTAAAAAATAAAATCATGAGGTTAAAACTGAACTACAAGTACTCTTTAAACATGCAAAAAAGATGAACTTTCCATGGATTATAAAGCCCAAAATGACTGGAAGTACTAAGCAAACGCAGTGTGTTTTATGAGATTTCTTGAACTGGCTGTGTTAGAGTCAATTTTCTATTGTTTAACTTGGGTGGAGAAGCTCACGTAAGCAGTTACAGGCGTGACATTACTGCGGTTCACCCAAGTCACTTCCGTTTGAGGTAGCAGGTTCCCCACTAGGACAAAGGTCATCAAACTGCGCCTTCCCCGCCAGCTCGAAGCCCACCCCGGCCCGAGGAGTGGCACCTACGTCCTGTGCACCGCTTCCAGTGCTCCTGCCCCACGGTCAGCAGCTCCTTCACGCCGTCGTCCATGGCCTTGGTGAACTTCCCCACGGCGTCGCACTTCTGCTCTCTGGGCACGGCCCGCGTCGTCAGCCACGCGGGGAGGAAGAAAGGCAAGGACAGGGGGACTCAGACCAAACATAACCGCAGGTGCTTGCTGTGTTTAACTTTGCTTCCTTTCCTCCCTCAATTCCTTATGAATTTTAACTAAAATGATTAGAAAGTAAATAAAATCATTTACTGAATACCTTATTTAGTGAAATTCCAATCACTGGAGGTACCAACAAACCTATAAAATAGTATGGGCTGCTACGGTAGCTGTTCATTGATTTCAACAAGTACTTTAATGAAACAGACGACAACCTGACTGCACAATCACCTAAGTGATACTGAAGATGTCTGTTCTTTAAGGATGTAAAAAGTATATTTACCTTGGTACTAATGGATCAACACTTATGTGCACATATAGAAGTAACATTCACTGGGGATCAGGCAGGCGAGGGGGGGATGGGTAAATTCACACCTAATGAGTGTGGTAAGCATGGTCTGGGAGGGGGCACACTTGTAGCTCTGACTTGGGCAGTACAAATATAATAGATATAACCCGAACGTTTGTAAAGCCCATAAAAATTTTGTAATAAAGAAAAAGAAGTATACTTATCAACCTGAAAAGACCATCACAATATACTTTTAAATGAAAAAAGCAGATGTATAGTGTGAGGTCGTTTCTGTTTAAACAAATAATTTTTCTTGTAAGTATATATATCCAGAGGAGGGTCTGGAAGACCACACACAAACATCATTTTCTCACTAGGCAGCTGAAAGATTGTGTGTGCATATGTTTCTTTGACTATATTTTTGGTAACATATAAGCAATGATTTTATAAGAAAAAAACTTCTTTAAAAAGAGATTTCTTATTAGTACTCATACAGAAAAGGAAATGCCCTAAAGTTTCGCCTGAGGCTGTATTAAAAAAAATTAAATGATTAAAAACAACAGATTAAAAAAATGTCCAGAAAAGGCGAGTTAGAGTTTGCTTCCTCCAGGGCCATGTTCAAACACTTTTGCTTTACTGAGTATTGCGTGGGTGTCGGGTGGCTCTGTGCCATTCGGTTCCATCGCATTTTATTGGAAATAACTACTAAACACTGTGTCAACCATGAAATCACTGACTGCAAGGAAGCAGAATGTAATCTGATGTTATGGTTAGAAAGACAGTACTTCTATGTACAAATAATGTTTCCCTTGTCATCTGACTACAAACCCCACTCACTTCGTAAACTCTAATCTGATGATCTGAAGTTCAGCTGTGGCTACACTGGGAAAGACTTATAAGCCAAAGGAGGTGGATACAGACTGAGAGAAAGGAAAGTTTGGCAGCATCTCTCACATTTCTATTAAGTCCAAGTCAGGTGCCTCTGGTTCCATGGTGGAAAATATCATCACTCCTGCCAGCTCGTCTTTCTCAGCCTTCCTCTTTCCAGTTTTCCATTCCTGTAAATGAGCACATTACAATGTAACGTGGAGAGCAGAGTCAAACTGGTCTTCCAAAATTCCCTAATGGAACCAGCTCACTGATCATCTTTACCTTTCTCATGTTCAGGAAGCAGCTCCCACTCCAACTCCCTCTGAACCACAGGCCAAATCCCTACACATCTCAAATGCAAGCTCAGTGCACAAACAGTGTGGCTTCACAGAACAGTCCTTATAAAACCAAGTCTTTTGAGAGTGAACTGATTTAGCCACATTTCTTTTCCAGTAGCTACCAATGCAAATGCAATGTATACACACTTCCTGTAGATGTTGACAAAGTGCCTGAAATGTTTAGGTTAACTGTTTTCTAAAAAAGGTAAATGCTTTTTTAAAATATAAGATAGGAGCCAATATTACGAGCTATTTTTTAAAAATGTATTCTTTTAAGATACAGACACAGAGAAAAGTGCCCAAAGCAAAAATATACAGTGCAATGAATTGTGACAAAAAGAATACCTATGTAACTACCACCTTAGGTGGGAAGAGACCCAGTTTTCCAGAAGCCCCCTTAAGTCCTTTCTCAGTCACTGCCACCCACTTCCCCCCAACAAAGGTAACCGTTATTCTTTTACGGTTTTCATTTCTTTGTTTTCTGCTATTGTTAAAGTGTGCCCCCTCCCAAATTCATGTCTTGAAACTTAATGGCCAACGTGATGCCGGTGCCTTGATCTTAGACTTCCTGCCTCCACAACTGTGAGAAATAAATTCCTGTTCTTTATAAACTACCCAGTCTCAGGTATTTTGTTTTAGCCACATAAATGGACTAAGACACTTTGTTTAGTGTTTTACCACCTAAGCATGCATCCTAAACTACTGTTTTGTTAGTTTTTCCAATTGGTAAAGAACCCTATAATATGCGCTCTTCTGTGTCTGGCTTCTTTTGCTCAACCTTGCTTAGGAACTATTAATATATTCACACTGTTGTAAACAGCTATAGGTCATTTGCCTCATTGCAGTATAATATGCTATTGTATGACTATCCCCCAATTTATTTATCCATTCTAACTGGTAGCCACCCCCATCAAATCACGAATGAAGCTGTTATGCACACTTCTCCTGGTGTATACGTGCGTGCGTGTACCTGGGAGTGGTGATGCTGGGTCAACTTCAGTAAATGCCAAACTTTCCCAAATCGGCCTTACCAGTGTTTCACCAGCAGAGCCCCAGCAGCATCTCACCTCACCAAGAAGACCCTTGGTATGGTCAGTTTTTCTAATTTTAGCCATTCTGGTGAGTATGTAGTAGTATCTTATAATATTTTGGTTTTAATTTGCATTTCTTCATTGCTAATGAGATTAAGGACTTTTCCATACATGTGTTGCCTTCTTTTGTGAAGTACATTACCAAATATCCTACTTTTCTACTGAGCTGATTTTCTTACTGATTTGTATAGGTTTTCATATATTCTAAAATCTAGCCCTTTGTTGGTTATACATGTTGCAAATATCTTCTACTCAGTGGCTTTTCACTTTTAATAGCACTGCTGAAAAAAGTTCTTGATTTTAATGTAGTCTAATTTACCCATCTCTTTCTGTACGGTTAGTCTTTTTTTGTGTCTTATTTTGGAAGTCCTTCCCTACTCCAGGGACATGAAGCTATCCTACATTACCTTCTGGAAGCTTTACTGCATTGCCTTTTACATTTAGATCTGTGAACTATATGGAACTGGCTTTTTAAAAACTGCATACAATGAAAAGTTTAAAACATATACAAAAGTGGAGAGAAAAGTATAATAAGCCCTTACAGACTCGGCTTCAACATTTTGCCAATCTTCGTGGCGAAAGCTCTCAGAACTTCAGTGGCACAGGCAGCTTCCCGTGATGCCATTTCAATAATTATTCACTTCAATCTATACACTTTCCAAGAATGTCGTGACCTCTAAATTGGAAATGATCACTGCTGTCCATAAGTACTCTGGTGCCTCCATGTTCTGGGAGAACTTGTATGTCCAACTTTCACACCAACCGGTTAAATCTCTCCACCCTCACCTTTAGAGCCTAATTCAGCAGCTACCACTGATGCTTGCAATACTTTTGAGATTTTTCTGGAAGGATAATGCCTCCGCTGGCTGCAGTTTTGGCACATTCCTTTCAACCGATGTTCAAAGAGCAGAAGAAATTTTCCACATGTCCTGCCACGACTCCACAAAAGACTCGTGGCCTGGTCCTCAGAGCACTCATGCACTTGCCTACTGCCGCTGCTGGGAGTCGCCAATCTTGTTTGATAGCTACTCTCCTCCATTCTATCTTTGTTTTGTTTGTTTGCTTACTTTAAAGGAAATCTCAGATATAAAAATCATTTCACTTGAAAATACTTCAATATGTATTTTAAACAGATAAGTTCGTTTTAAAAACACAACCACAACAAAGTATCACAAAGGATATCAACCCTAACAAAATCAACTGTAGATTGTTGTGCAGTAGTGACCACATTTCATTCCCCCCCAACTGCTCCCACCCATGGGGCATCCAATTGACCCAGCACCACTTACTGAAAAGACTGTCCCTACCCTACTGCATTCACAGCCACCTTTGTCATAAATCCAATGTCTACTCTCTTCTGTTCCACTGGTCTGTCTGTCTAGCCTTACGCCAATACCACACTTTTAAAACTCTTTTACCTTTACAATGAGTTTCAACATCCAATCCTACTTCATTCTTTTCCAAGAGCATCTTGGCTATTCTGAGTACTTTGATTTTATACATAAGACATTTTTATTGTTTTCAATTCCTGAGACATAGTATTAGAAAATTTATTTAGGTCTTCTTTTATTTCTCTCAATAGTGTTTCATAGTTTTTCTATGCAGATATTTTATAACATGTTCTTGTATTTATTCCTAGATAATTGATACTTTTGATGCTATTGTAAATGACAGTTTTCTTTAGACTTCCAATTTCTGGTTTTGCTGATAAATTTGCAATGTCTTGTATCCAGTTACCTTACTAACCACTTCTCATATTTTCTCTATAGATTCTTTGGGATTTTCTATGTCCACCATTTATTTATATGAGCTGCTACTGACCAATCAGTTTTTATCTAGTTCTACACTGTCATTTATCAGGTGAAGAAATTCTGGCCCAAAGAAATTAAATGCCTTCACCAAGATCACAGAGGCAGTTAGAGGCAGAGCTAGTACGAGAACTCAAGTGCTCTGACTGCAACTGTTCTCTTCCCTCTCACACCACTTGTATGGTGAGGGATCAATCTTTGAAGGTGGCAGTCGTTGAAAACAAAACAACCAATGTCTAGGATTTATTATTATTCTTAAACCCTATCATGCATAAAACATGACCTTTAGAAGTGCTTTCTACATCAAACCCTTGGAAAATCAATCAAATAAGCTCTTGTTAAAGTCTTGTGGGAGTCAGGAGGGCAGCACACTTGGAGGGGTTCCATGTGTTTTTTTTTTTAACTACAGTGTAACAAAACACTTACTAAACTCACTCAAAGAACTTAGTTTCACTACTGTATAGCTTCACGCCATAAATACTGTGACTTAGTATCACACCTCACCAGAAAAACTAGGGTTTACTAGAACAGCCCACAAGGGTAGGCCTATGATATAAACAAATTCACAAAGAAATGCTGAGGCATTTCAGTGTTTTCTGATTTCCTACCCAGCAACATCAAAAGAGCCTGTCAATTCTAGAAATAGGCAATAACTGAAAGCAAGGCCCAAATATTGATACCATCTATGTTAAGTGTATGCACATGCCTGTAAACATATAGAATACTAACATTTAATACTCACTGTAAATGTGTTCACTCCAACAACGGAAAAATGCTACAAAGTTTAGCAAGTAAATCTCTGCTGAAAGCACCAACAGGATATATGATAAAGACAAAAATAACTTCGTAATTTTTTTTCCAGGATCATATTTAGCATCTGCTGTTGCTTCTGAGCTAACTCATGCTTTTATTCTTTAGAGTGTTTTCTAAAATACGTAACATTTGTCAGGGAGAAAAAGTCATTAGAGAATAAGATGATATAATAAAGAGTATAGTAAATGATTATTGAGAGTGAAAACTATTTTCAAAGTAGACGTCAGGCAACCAGTTTTTTCTTGACTTAAATAAAGAACCGACAACTGCCGGCAGAATGACTGGCCGGGGGGCGAGCAGAGAGAGACCAGTGTTTGTTCTGGACTCACAGCTACAGCTGCGGAAAAAGAACCTGGCTCCAAGCAGAAGGGTTCATCTCCGACTCCACTCCTCCTTTCCTAATGCTGCTGCATTGGGAGGTCAAAGGTGATCAGAAGAAATCCTTCACTCTACTCCTCTCCCTTCATGCTGCTGATGCCCTTCATAGTTTGGGGTCTATTCCATTTTTAAAAGCACTTGGGAAAAAACTGCTCACCTATCACATCCTCCACTGGGCCCTCCCTGCCCCTGCCGACCCTGAGGCATCAATCCCCAAGGCAGGGCAGCTCTTCACACCTCATGAAGGAGTTGCTATGGTTGGGATTTAGGTCTCTGTCCCCTCATTGTCACTGGAAGAAGTGAGAACTAACCAACACAATTTTAACTCAACTCTAGGTAACATTAAGACCATAATAATAAAATGTCCCACCTTCTCATCTCGGAAATTCAGGAACTGCTGGAAAACCTCACTTTCTGAGATGACGGGATGCCGGCACATTCTGGTCACCCAGGCCTGAAGTCGCTCCATGCGCATTTTGATAAATTCCTCTTCAAAGCGGCCTACGAGAGACGAGTCACATACAACTTGGTCTGAAGTGAATTACCATTAGTATACCATAACTGAAAAACCGTTCATGTGGCTATTGGCTACGTGGTAGAAAGCTATGTAGTCAGTGGTAAACAATGGTGATTTTTCACTAACCTAAAAACAAGAAACAGAGTGATTGCTCAAACACTCACAGGTAAGATCCAATGACTGTTAATTTTTAAATACGAAATTCCACTTTAACACACTAACAAATCTTTTAATTATGACATGAATAATCCCAGCCTCAAAGTGCTATTGTCTTCAAGGATTGCTAAAGTGCAAAAAAAAATTAATAGGACATCTTAACTCAATACGAAAAACTAACATTAGGCCAGTTTGTGTGTGGCCACACAAAGCCCCAGAGTTGTAAGTGGAATGTAATAAGTCATCTTTACAAACTACACGACATTTCTATAATTATAAAAATGTATCCAGATGCAATATAATCTACAAATGTAAAAGTTTAAACTTAGGTAACTTAGGGCTGTAGCTTTTTTCTCCATTTTGTTTTTTAAATTACTTAAACTGGAAACAACAAAGGAATTTGTCCATGTATGCAATAATGAGTTACTCCAATACTGAATGCTATTCCAGATCTTACGACCATACTAAAATTGAGTTTGAGTGATTATTTGTCTTAAAATGTAGAAAATTAGCTTGACAAGCATGACACACCAAACATCAAGTGAACACTGAGAATTTTTATGAGCCTACTAAACAAAAATTACTGTTAGCTGAAAGGCTTCTCCAGGTGGAAGTTCCAGCTGTGGCCAAGTGAGGTGAGCAGCTAACCCTGTCGCCCAAAATCAACTACAGAGCTGGGCAACACTGATAGGAACAACCGGATCAGAGCTCTGGAAGTCAACCAAAGGCAAAGAATCATCTGAGAAGTGTTTATGCTTGAAAAATTGAACTTCAGGCAAGAACAGTGGGGATGTGTGGCACTCTGGGGCTGTCCCTACTCCCCTGCTGTCCATGTGCCCCTCTGCTCCCTGCCTGGCTGACAAGGAGGTGCTACCAGAGTGGGCAGGCTATGAAGACTGGCAGCTGGGGCCTCCCTGCTGGGGTGGGAGGAGGCTCACTTGGAGTGGTGGGAGATGCCCACGTTCAGAGGTGGTGTCGGTGGCAGTGACAATCTCAGAGGCTGGTGAACAGGGAGGGCCAACGGCCCTATCAGCCCAGGTTGCATGGGTGAGCCAAGCATGTTCCAGGCTGAGGCTTTGTGAATAAACGGTGCAGACTAGACAGGGTCTGAGCCAGCCATACACTCCTGGCCAACTCCGAGGCTGCACACACAAGTAAAGGAGACATAAAAGGGCACAGGAGGAAGTAAAGCCAAAATAACTTGAAAATGACTTGAGCTTTGAACGCACTCCCTCTGCCCACACAGTCCCATCAACAGAGATCAGAAGCCTTATTGGCTTGAGGTGGCTGAGCACTACCTCTGTTTAATCAATCCTAGGCTGACTGCCTACCAATCCACACAGACGTAGGAGCAAACTCTAGGGAGCCAAACTTAAAAAAGAAGTAAACATAATAATAACTGAGCTGCAGGGGAGACAGCTTTCAGAGATTTAGCCTAGGTAAGTTACATAACAGACAAACAAACATAAAGCAGAAACAACCTTCTGGGAGGTAAACTCAGAATCCAGAGTTGCTAAAATATATTCTCAAAAATGTCTAGGTTTCAACAAAAAATTAGTTAATGTCTATTGATTTATCTTCAAATTCACTGATTTTTTTTCTTCTGCTGCCTTGAATCTCCTGTTGAGCCTCTACAGTGAACTTGTATGTGAAGAACTTGTATGTTAAGAAATACGATCCACACTGAGGGGAAGGCACCAGTCTATAGAAACTGTCTCTAAGTGTCCTCAGATGTTGAATTAGCAGGGGAAAAAAAACAACAAAGTGACAGAAAAAGCAGGTTCTACAATTAGGTTCAAAAAACTAAAGGAAGTCATACTTAAAAACTTGAAGAAAAGTATGACAGGGAATCAACATATAGAGATTCTCAAGGAGGAGACAGAAACTGATGGAATTTCTGGAGTTAAAAGTACAGTAACTAAAATTAAAAATTCACTGTAGAGGCTCAACAGAGGATTCAAGACAACAGAAGAAAAAAATCTGAATCTGGGCCAGGCACAGTGGCTCACGCCTGTAATCCTAGCACTCTGGGAGGCCGAGTTGGGAGGATCGCTTGAGGTCAGGATGTCGAGACCAACCTGAGCAAGAGCGAGACCCCATCTCTACTAAAAATAGAAATTAGCGGAACTAAAAATATATAGAAAAAATTAGCTGGGCATGGTGGCCTGTGCCTGTAGTCCCAGCTACTCGGGAAGCTGAGGCAGAAGGATCACTTGAGCCCAGGAGTCTGAGGTTGCTGTGAGCTAGGCAGACGCCACGGCACTCTAGCCCAGGCAACAGAGTGAGACTCTGTCTCAAAAAAAAAAAAAAACAAAACAAATCAGTGAATCTGAAGATAAATCAATAGATGTTAACTAACATGAAGAACAGAGAAAAAAAAAAAACTAACATAAAATGAACAAGCCTCAGAAACATCAAGCACACCGAATGCTTGTAATGAGAGTCCCAGAGGGAGAAGACAGAAAGCAGCAGAAAAAATATTTGAAGAAATAATGGCAGAAAACTTTCCAAATTTGATGGAAAACTTTTAATTTATACTCCCAAGAAGCTCAACGAACCTCAACAAAGTCTGCGTTTGTAGGATAAATACAAAGAGATCCACATCTAGATAAAGCAGAATTAAAGACAAAAAAGAAAGACGGAAATCTCGACAGCAGCAAGTGAAAAGCGACTCGTCACATATGGTGGTGTGCATTCGTGAGAGCAACAGAAGTAACAGCTGACTTGTCGTGGACGTGAGCAAGCCAGACCAGTACACTCATGACATACTCAGATAAAGAAAGAGTGAGAGAATTCATTGATAATAGATTTGCATTACAAGGAATATTACAGAAAGTCCTTCAGGCTAAAAGGAAATTACTAAAGGTGGTGACTGAGTCTGCAGGGAAATAAAGAGCACCAGAAATGTGTGGGTTAATACAAAGGACTCTATAGACACATTTTTTTCTAATGTGTTCCTTTAGCTTCTTTAAAACAAACACTGTAGAAAGCAATAATTTCCACACCGTACTGCTGGACTTACACAGATGTAATATATATGAAAACAACAGCATAACACAAGGGAAGGGAGTAAAGGTATACAGGAGAAAAGTT
>CAUYPO010018289.1:0-18387 GCA_963574435.1 Cheirogaleus major | reverse complement strand
GCTCAAGGTCAGGAGTTCAAAACCAGCCTGATCAAGAGTGAGACCCCGTCTCTACTAAAAATAGAAAGAAATTAATTGGCCAACTAAAAATATATAGAAAAAGTTAGCCGGGCATGGTGGCACATGCCTGTAGTCCCAGCTACTCGAGAGGCTGAGGCAGAAGGATTGCTTGAGCCCAGGAGTTTGAGGTTGCTATGAGCTAGGCTGACGCCACGGCACTCACTCTAGCCTGGGCAACAGAGTGAGACTCTGTCTCAAAAAAAAAAAAAAAAAAAAAAAGATAATTCTGGCAGCCTTGTAGAATATGGATTTTAGGTAGATTAGAGATGACTAGTTAGAGGTGACTAGTTTAGAGGTGACTAGTTAGGAGACTACTATGGTAACCTTGGAAAGAGAGTATGATGTCAGTTGGAATGTAAACTCATTGAGTGGAGGAAATTTGTCTATTTTGTTCACTATTATATCTATAGTCTCTAGAAGAGTATCTGGCAAATGGGTAAGTCTTAATATTTGTTGAATGAATATTTTTGGTTTAGGTAGTGGAAAGCTGAAGAGAGATGTGGGTGAATTCAGGATATACTTTTGAGGGAAAATAGACTTGGTATTCTATTGAATGGCAGGCAAAAGATAACACCCAGGTTAAGGGTTTAGCAACTAAGTGGGTAGTAGAGCCCATTTGCCAAGATAAGAAAGAGCGAAGAGAAGAAGTTTGGAAGAAAAGGAAAAACAAGGGTTTAGTTTTGAACATGTTAAGCTAAAGATGTCAATTAGATGTTTATGTGGAGATGTTAAGCAGACAGTAAAATTTGTAAGTCTGCATTTCTGGTAGAGATCAAGTCTAGACAGATAAATTTTGTTTTCTTTGGCATGGACTTGATTGAGGTCTCCTAAGAAGGATATGTATAGAGAAAAGAGATGGGATCCAGGGCATATCTCTAGAACCCTCTAGCATTTAGAAGTCAAGCAGAGTAGGAGGAGACAAAAAATAAATCTGAGAGAGAGCATTCAGAGATGGAGGAAAAAAAGCGAAAATGTATGGATCCACAATAGTCCAGAGAAGAAAGCATGTTGACTAACTATGAGTGTACAACTGCTTTAAATGCAAGTCAAGTGAAATAAACACAAAGATGTGACTATTTGTCATCATGAAATTCATTCATTACCCTGAATTCAATTGAAAAAAAAGGAATAGAAACCTTGAGGGAGTAATTTGTGGAAACAATGAAGTAAGAAAGAGACATTAATTATAAACAAGTCTTTCAAAAAATCATTGTCATGAAAAAGAGCAAAGGTATACTCAACTGATCTTTGATAAAGGAAGAAAGGCAATTAAATGGAGAAAGGATAGTCTTTTAAACAAACTATTGGGCTGGGCGTGGTGGCTCACACCTGTAATCCTAGCACTCTGGGAGGCAGAGGTGGGCAGATCGCTCAAGGTCAGGAGTTCAAGACCAGCCTCTGGGCAAGAGTGAGACCCTGTCTCTACTAAAAATAGAAAGGAAATTAATTGGCCAACTAAAAATATATAGAAAAAATTAGCTGGGCACGGTGGTGCATCCACGTTGTCCCAGCTAGGCTGATGCCACAGCACTCTAGCCTGGGCAACAGAGTGAGATTCTGTCTCAAAAAAACCAAAACAAAACAAACTATCATCCAAAAGACCACCAGGATGGCTAAATAGTAGAAAGGAGAGCTTTCTTTGCAACACCAGTTTGTAAACTAGGAAGAGATAGTCACCTATGTGAACCAAAGGTGTTACCTGTGAAAGAAGAGGTTGAGTTTTATGCCTCACAGGTATTACACAATAGAGTTGTTGTGCATATTTAACAGGTTTGGAGGAAAATCTATACATATTTATGAGGGATATAAAGGAAAAGGAAAATCTCAGGACCATCCCCCAACTCCTCTTGCAAAAGGGAAGGAGGCTCAGTCATGCAACACCCACTTCTGAATGAATGGGTAACTGTTACTAACATTATGCATTAGCCAAATTTCCCATGGAAAGGTAAAAGGCCTCAGACATCTCTATAGGGACTGTCCCCACAGATCATTCATAAGGAAATTCCTTGCTGACCTCCCACCAACAAGGACATGCAAATTGTAACTTTGGGTCTACAGGCTAATTCTGCCTCCTAAAACTAAAGTCTGTTCAATTCCACGCTAATAATATTGTTTACAAGTTTATCTTCCCAGGTGCAGAACAAAGACAAGATCAGTCATTCTTCCACCTACCCAGGGACATCTACATGATTGATTTTTCCTTCATTCCCTTTTTCTTTTCTAACATTTACCTTATCCTATTTAAAATGTAGATTTCCTGGGCCTGGCGAGAATGTAACCATGTGTGTCACTGCCTACTCCCTTCCTCTGTTTCTTTCTGTGTGCCCTATCGCCTTAAATATTGAAGCTCTCAATTCTCACTTTGGGGGGAAAAAAAAACCAGTCACAGATGCATCTCTGACTTATGTTTTTCCCAGAGGTGTATCCTCAAACTTTGGCTTAATTAGGCTGGCCTGGTGGCTCATGGCTATAATCCTAGCACTCTGGGAGACTGAGGCAGGAGGCTTACTTGAGGTCAGGAGTTTGAGACCAGCCTGAGCAAGAGTCAGACCCCATCTCTACAAAAAGTAGAAAAAGTAGCCAGGCATGGTGACATGTGCTTGTAGTCCTAGTTACTTGGGAATTTGAGGCAGGAGAATCACTTGAACCCAGCAGTCTGAGGTTGCAGTGAACTATGATGACACCACTGCACTCTAGCCCACGTGACAAAGTGACACTCTGTCTCATAAACAAAAACAAAGCCAAAAAAATTTGGCTTAGTAAACCTACATCGGAGATCTTTGCCTCAGTCACTTATTTTCGCTTGTCAGGGGGGTCGAGCTCATGGGCAATGGGTAAACATATATGTAACATATATCTTATGTTTATTGGGGAAGGGTTTTGGCATTAAAATGAAGTCAAATAGGAGTTGTAGTGGCCTAGGTTGTAAATCTGATTTAGGAGGGGTCTGATAATTTGTCCTGGTAGCTCCTATTGTTAGGGAGTTCAGAAAGAATGTGGTTTTCTTTGTAGCCTAGGAATTTTGCCTTGCCAGTTGGTCCACAAGCCCTTGAACCATAGGTAACTTTTGTTTTCTTAACCATAGGATCCATCTTAGTTGACAAAGGGGCATTTATTTTAGTCTGTCAGATCACGAAATGATGCTGGAACAACTTGGACATCTACAAGTAAAAAGATAAATCTAGACACAGATTTCACACCTTTCCCAAAAATTAACTTAGAATGTGTTAGGTTTAAAGAATTCACCCTTCCCAAACTTCCATCCAAACCTCCTATAAAACCCACTGCTTTCCCCTTCCTAGGGATATTAGGCAGTAGCCTTTGCCAGATGCCTAGGGAGATAAGGGAATGAAATGCAAAAGGGGAATTTACTTTCCTTACCCTTTCTGGTTGTTGAAAAAGAATTTATTTACTCACCCCAGAAAAACCCTCTATAAAACCCAAGGCTCTCCCCTTTTCTCTCGTGGATGCCTTTTTTGGCCTCCACCTATCTACACCCAGATGCTCAAAATAAACAGCATTTGCTACATATGAGGCTTTGTGTGTCTCTCTCTTGGCTCCAGACCTAACAGAATGAATGAATCACAGATTTAGTTGTAAAATACAAAACTATACAACTCCTTGAAAATAACATAGGAAGTCTAGGTGCAGTGGCTCATACCTGTAATCCCAGCACTTTGACAGGTGGAGGTGGGAGCATCCCTTGAGTCCAAGAGTTCAATAGTTCAAGACCAGCCTGTGCAACCTAGTGAGACCTTCTCCTATAAAAATTTTTTTTAAAATTTAGCCTGGTTGTAGTGGCAGGCCTGTAGTCCTCGTTACTCTGGAGGCTGAGCCAGGAGGATTGCTCAGCCCAGGAGTTAAAGACTGCATTGAAGTATGATAATGCCACTGCACTCTGGCCTGGGTGACAGAGTGAGGCCCTATCTCAACAACAAAACAAACAAAAAAAAGATGAAGAAGAAATATATATTTGGTATTTGTCCCAGTTTCCTGACTCATAGCTTCCCAAATCTTTGGAATCTCAAAAGTGATGTGTCTTCTGGTGTGCTAATGAGTTGATTGATGGCTAGGGGCTCCCAAATAGCCTCTGGATGGGTGCTGGTTGCCAGGGGAACCAACCACATGATTAGAGGGTTGAAACTTTCAGCCCCACCCACCCCCCAACCCAAAGAAAGAGGCTGAAGGTTGAGTTGATCACTAATGGCCAATGATATAATCAATCATGCCGACATAATGAAGCGTCCATAAAAACCCAACAGGACTGGGGTTTGAGGAGCCTTGGGAAAGCTGAACGTGTGGAGGCTCCTGGAGGCTGGTGTAGAACACACCTTATCTTGTAACAGAGGTTGCAACATACTGGGCTAACAGCTGACCTCTAGCTTCTGTTTATTGCTTGCTTGCAAATCACAGTGTACTGCAAGGCATTATGGGTTGAAACAAAATGCAGGGAAGAGGGACCAATCAGAGGCGAAGAAAGACTACATGCTAGCACAAACGGCAGATGGGATGCTTACCAATCATTGCAAAGGGCAAATGCATGATCAGCGCGTGAACAATTAAAGAACCAATCACTGTAAAGGGCAGATGAATGATCAGCACGTGTTCAGCTTGTGTACAACGAGTATAAAAAGCTCACCCATGCTTCAGTCAGGTTCCTTGCCCAGAGAGAGAGAGACCACTGCGCTGGTGCTCTTGGGCTTGGACCCTGGCTAGCCAGATAATAAAGCTCCTCTTGTGTGATTACATCCTCGGTGACTCTGTCTCTCTGTCCGGTGGGACTACGGGAGATCCGGCTCTAACAGTAGAAATGGGGTCTGCGCTTGCTCAAGTTGGTCTCGAACTTCTGAGCTCAAGCAATCCACCCACCTCAGCCTCCCAGAGTGCTAAGATTACAGGCGTGAGCCACCTGGCCTGGCCTGAAATGTACATCTTAATTGCAAATAGAAATTATGACCCACAGTGTACCTAGATCAAGTCTATTGATCTGACATCAAATCTATTCCTTAACCACCCACTCTGCCCTAAGTTATTACAAAGGAACCTAGAAGGAGCTCATAAGTTAACAGGGAATTCAAGGATCCTTATTCTTGGTTGAAAGACTAATATCCATAGAGTTTAGGCAAAGGGAAGAGTCTGCAGGGTGGGAAGACTTTAAAGCCTGAGTCAGTGCTTCAAAGGAGTTGCTTCTCGCCTGTATGGGTCACAAGCTAGGGGCCACTTCCATTATCTCTCTGGCCTTTGTCATTACCACTGTCAAGCAAGGCTGAGAGATTCAGCTGGTAAAGTTACAATGAGTGCTTTTGAGATTCAGGTAGTTTATTACTTACAGAGACAGCAATAGCAAGGTTAGCAAAGGTGCCAGCTCTGTGTGTCCCTTGTCTCACCAGACAAAACCAATGGAGGCCAGGCAACCACACAACATGGGCAATGGGAGCTGTTCCTGGGGAGCCAATGTCTAAGCAGTTGGAGTGTTTCATGCTGAATAGTTTTATGGGATGCAGCTGTACCCTAAAGCATGTTGGGAGCGGGGGGGTTCAAGGCAGAAACTCAAACACTTCACCACATCCCCCAAGGAAGGTAGGGAGATGGGTGAGGAATGACCTGGCAGCAGCTCCTCAGAAGCCCTTCCATTCTCTGTGCTCTGGGAGGACCTTGGAGCATTTTACCAAGACTTACGTCAACCGAAGTTAAGGCTTATCTATGGGATCCATATGAACACATGCAAGGTCATCAGGACACACCTCACAGAGCAATTTCCTTACAACTCCACCCTCTTTTTTTTTTTTTTTTTTTTTGAAACAGGATCTTGCTCTGTCACTCAGGGTAGAATGCAGTGGAATCATAATATTCACTGCAACCTCAAACTCCTGGGCTCAAGCAATCCTCCTGCCTCAGCCTCTTGAGTAGCTAAGTGTGTGTGTGTCACCACACCTGGCTAGTTTTTTATTTTCTATTTTGTAGAGATGAGGGTCTCACTATGTTGCTCAGGCTGGTCTTGAACTCCTGGCCTCAAGCAATCCTTCCACCTGAGCTTCCCAAAGTACCAGGATTACAGGTGTGAGCCAATGCACTTGGCCCCTCTGATCTTTTTTTTTTTTTTTTTTTGAGACAGAGTCTCACTTTGTTGCTTGGGCTAGAGTGAGTGTCGTGGCGTCAGCCTAGCTCACAGCAACTTCAAACTCCTGGGCTCAAGCGATCCTTCTGCCTCAGCCTCCCCAGTAGCTGGGACTACAGGCAAGTGCCACCATGCCCGGCTAATTTTTTCTATATAATTAGTTGTCCAATTAATTTCTTTCTATTTTTAGTAGAGACAGGGTCTCGCTCTTGCTCAGGCTGGTTGTTTACTCCTGACCTTGAGCGATCCACCCACCTCGGCCTCCCAGAGTGCTAGGAGCCACCGCGCCCGGCCCCCTCTGATCTTTCTTACAGCCAGTTAAGAACTCTTTTTGAAACATAGGCCACCTCATTAGATACCCTAATTATTTAAACAATTCATTTGTATGTGTCTTAGGCAACATGGATCCAACAATCAGTTAAATGTAGAGCAGTTGATGTAGTCTGTGCCTCAGATGAGGCTAAAGGAAATCAGATCAGCATCCAGAAAGTTAGTCTTATTCTGTTGTGGAGGCTGTTAACTCCTGGAGTCAGCAGCTGCTGGGAGAATTTTGAGAATTCTTATATTAAGATTCCCTACCGCCAGTGGTCAAACTGAGGGTGGCAGTCTGCGTTAGATTGGCCGGATGCCCTGCAGACAAGTGCTAAGAGTAACTATTGGTCCCCCTGCCCCTAATAGCTTCCCTTGCCAGCAGCCAAGGTTGTCGCTGTCCTGCCACAGCTGTGTACTCGGTACGACCAGTCCCTCTGACAATCATGTCACCCTTTTACTGGTCCTCCCCATGTCTTGCCAACACCACATGCCCAGACTTGCTCCTAGATGGCTCAGCAGTTTCTTCCTTACATACCTGGAACCCCCTGACACATGGGCCATGCTAGAAGCACTTCAGAGTTGTCATCTCCCATCCGTGATCACTATAATTATCCATAACTGCCCAAATCCAGCAACCTTAGCTGGGCAGCAAAAAAAACAAAAACTCCGTGTCAGAGTTTCCCATCCTCTAGCTCTTCTTTGCTGCTCACAGATTCCAGTAGCCCAGTTTCCTAGGGAATAGACATGAAAAAGGGGAAGGGTAAAGAGGATTAATTACATAGCTGATTTGCAAAGACCAGCCAGGTCCAGTGCCCCAGAGTGAGTTCCCTTTGCTACCCGACTGTGTAGTTAGCAGTTCAGCCCATGAGTCAGGGTTCCCTGGCCTTATGTGCTGGAATCACCAGAGCTAATGTATGGGCCCAGTGCTGACTTGTAGAAAGATTGCCATGCCCTGTGCAATAGTGTACCCAGGTGGCTATGGTCATTACCTGGGAAGCCCAGGTCAAACCAGTTTGTTGATTCCATCGACATTAATTCTTAGAGGGTCCTTTTCCATAGGCATCCACACGAGTCATGAACAGAGGGCATGGGTCTTGTTCAATCTGTTGCCAAGATGTTTGTCCCCACAAAGCCTGAGACTTGACCATCCAATTTTTCTGCTACCAGACACCAGACTAAGCAGTCAGCCCATTGGCTGGTGTCATGCATAAACAAAAATGTAACAAGGTACATTTTGGAAAGCATTTCCAGAGCAAGTGTCACAACTCACAGCTCTGCCCAATAAAAAGAGTTCCTTTTTCTGTGCATAGTTTTAAACAGTTTTCTTTGAAGGTGCACAGCTACAGCAGCCCAGTACACCCCTACATAGACGGACCCGAGACCACCCCCCTAGGTTTAATTATTCACTGAAAGGACAATATTTGGCATATAATCATACTCATAAGTAAGATTTATTACAGTGAAAGGATACAAAACAAAGTCAGAAAATGGAAAAGGCATATGGGCAAAATGTAGAGTACATCAGCCACAAGATTCCAAGAGTCTTTTCCAGTGGAGTCGCACAAGACATGCTTAAGTCCCCCATCAACAAATTATGACAACATGTGTGAAATGCTGTCTACCAAGAAAACTCATGAGATATGCAATGTTTTTATTGGGCACTGATCAAGCACCCTCTGCCTAGAACATGCCAAAATTCCAGACTCCCAGAAGGAAAGCAGGTGTTCAACATAAATCACATTGGTTATACAAACAGTTTAGGCACAATTTAGGCCATTCTTAACAGTTCTGGGAATGGTGAGAACCCTCTGTAAGTCCTAGTTCCCAGATACCAGCCAAAAGCCAACTCTATAAGCAGGACTTTCTAAGAACAAGCAGGTTCAGACCTACTACATTAACTCTTTTCTGCATGGTACATCCCTTGACCCTTGGCCAAGGCATCTTTACAGCAAAAGTATTAGTAGGACCCCATACAACAGGTCAAGAGTAACCTGCACTACTTTTTTTTTCTTTTTTTTTTTTGAGACAGTATCTTGCTCTGTCGCCTGGGCTAGAGTGCAGTGGCATCATCACAGTTCACTGCAACCTCAAACTCCTGGGCTGAAACGATCTTCCTGCCTCACCCTCTGGAATAGCTGGGACTACAGGCATGGCCACCAAGCCCAACTAATTATTCTATTTTTTGTAGAGATGGCCAATCTACACTACTTATCTCAGTTATGCCCTTTAGGGGTCCTTTATTTAGCCAGTTCAAATAAATCCCATTAACCATACAAATATATATGAGAAAGCCAGCTGGCTTCATCTTAAAGCTTTTGTATTAACCTTCTTTTCACCTGGCTCAAGGCATCAATTCAGGCCCAGCACAATTCTGGCCAGTAAGTTGAATCTGACCTGAAAAACTTCCAGGGTCAGCACAGTCAGAGCACACGCACAAGAAGTACAATCCCAGAGGGCACACACAGTACCCATGGAAACAAAGTGTTTACAATTGTTGGAGCACACCATGCAGGATACATATTAGGCAGTACAGGTTAACAGGGCCCTCAATGTGGGCCCTCCCACCCCAGGTTCTCAATATAATACAAATAATGCAGTTCAGTTGTTGGTTTCACAGGCTCTGCCTGAGACAGTCAGTTCCAAGCAGTTATTTGTCTACAATAACAGTTTATCAGCTTCATGAATATGGACAGCATCTGTAGGCATTCTTCGGGAAACTGTAGGTGCTGGGTCACCCATACCCTCACAGTCAGGTTTGAGCACAGGCTTAGCAGTTCATTTGAATTCAAAGTTCGCACAGCAGCTTGAAAAGGCAGCTTAGGGAATTTTCTTTTAGGAAAAGGGGAAGGCATCCAGGAACCACTCTGAAAAACAAAGATCATTAATGCTTTTCTCCATTCCCACCTCCCTGGGTGCCTGGATTTTGTTTTTCCCCCTCATCGGTACAAAATCAGTGTGTGCTATTCAGCAATAACTTAACATTTTTTCAATCATCCCCTATTCTTATCTAGATCTTTCAGCTGGAAGGGTTGTATGCAAGAGGCACAAAAGCATTTTCACAGGAAAACATTTTTATATAGTTTAACCAGAAAGACACATGTTCAGAATTGTTCAGGACAACATATTAAATTTTTAAACATTAAAAAAAAATGAGTTTACATAACTTTCCACCCCTTTTGTCCTGATGACTTATTCAGAGAGCAACCTAACCTAGAAAAGATCAATCCCTTTCTGGGGACAGCTGCATTTAATAATTAAACAGCCTTAGTAAGGTGTGTGTACCAGGAGAAAGGTGAGGAAAGTAGACTATCAGTCCACTATTGCAAACTACAACTAGTAGCAAAAGCTGAACACAACTAATGGTTAATTAACAGCAGTGAGGTGGTCCTGAAAAAGGGTCCAGAGTCTGATCTGTCAGTAGTGGGTGGAGGGGTCGCACTTCCTTTGAGGTACCCTCCCCCACCTTGCTTTTGCAGGGATCCTAAGTTTGGAATGCAAACAGTCTCTGTATCAGAAACAGAGAGCCAATCAATGAGCAGCTCAATTTCAGATAGTCCCCTTTTCTGTAGGCACTTGTTTGTGACCCAGATGGTCCAACCAGAATTAATGATGTTTTCACAATTTAGCCCACAGAGGAGTGTCCTAACTCTGCAACTGTCCAAGCGTCTGAGTTTTGGGGTTTTTTTGTTTTTTTCATTTTTTAATAGACTTTATTTTTAGAGCAATTTTAGGTTCAGAGCAAAACTAAGAGAAACAGAGATATCTCATATATCCCTTGCCTTCACACATGCATACCTTCTCCAATTATCAATATCGCTCCCAGAATGGTACATTTCTTTTTTTTCTTTTATTTTTATTTTTATTTATTTATTTATTTAATTTATTTTTTTATTTCAGCATATTATGGGGGTACAAATTGAGTTTTGTTTTTTGAGCAGGGCAACTTTGTTAGATTTAGTTTGGCACAGCCATCGTTCAGCCTGAAACAGCCCATACCAGAAGTTTCAGGATTTAGCTTAGAGTCAGGTCCAGGCAATTGGGATCAGGATTGCAAAAAAGTCAATGGATTTTCTTTGCAGCAGCAAAGCTAAGATGTTGCAAGGCCAGACAGCCATGTTCCAAGTACAACTGACAAGCATAGCTTCACTAAACCTTTTTTATCTTGTCAGTATTAGAGTCCAAATTGACCCACTCAAAAATATGCACATCTGGCGGGGAAATCATCAGCTTTTATGGGTCAGACATCTGATTTTACAAGAGCTCATTAGCAACTAAAATCTGCTTTGTAACACTCCAAAAGTGTATTTCCATCTGGAGAGCGCCTCCCTATTCATGTTGTTTCCTTTTTTTCAGAGGCTCCAGTAGGCAAAAAAATATAGCAAAAATCATCAGTTATGAAGATTTTGTTTTTAATACTAAAAAAATGTAAATGTCAATCTATCTACCAGTGGCAAAAAGCAATTATTTGTGCGTCCCATTAACATTTTTTCCTTACAGCTTTCTCCAGTTGGGATAATCCTCTACCATTTATGAAATTACAAGCATATAACATTTTACATCAATTTTCATCCTACATCCAGATGCAATAGCCACAAAACACAAAGCTATTTTTAAAAAATCCCCCTCTTTTGAATGGAAATTGATGTAATTCTTTAGCAGTAAATTTAGCATTTGCAGGGTTAACATTACAGCTACCAGAGAAGATCCCAGCTGGAATGCAGGGTGGTGGGGCAGGGCTACCGCAGCGGTGGCAGCAGCTATGCTGAAGAAAGGACTGTAGTGATTTCTTCCCTTTTCCCCCTCTGTTTTGCTTTGCTCCAGCCCTGGGAACCGATTTAACATTCTCTCCTCCCACTTGAAGGAAAGAGCAATACCAACTTTTAATATCTTTGATCCATCCAAGCTCACTTTTGGGAATTGGGGAGCCCTTTCTCCTTCCACAGATGAGAGAACAAAACCCCAAAGGCATCACTAACTTGCACTTTCCTCCCCTCACTTTAGCCATCACAACCCAAAACAGCCAAGAGAGCTAGCAAGCTAACTCTTCTGGAGTCAGATCTGTCATTTTCAAATTCCACAGGTAAATTTTACCCCTCACAAAAGACTGCAGTTTCATACCATGGTATGACAGTTTCATATCATAGCAAGCCAAGCACCAAAGGATTGTCCTCCCCCACCCCTTTATCCTTACTTTCCCCAAACAATGTCTGCAGTATTTTAGTGCATCAGTGTTGGGCTAGCAAATCCCCCTTCTGATGCCAATTGTGCTGGGGTCCTCAAGACCATCCATTCAGGTTTGATGATTACAAGGAGGACTAACAATACTCGGCATATAGTTGTACTCACAGCTAAGATTTATTACAATAAAAGGACACAAAACAAAGTTATCAAAGGGAAAAGGCACATGGCACAAAGTGTACGGGAAACCAGGTACAAGATTCCAAGAGTCCTTTCCAGTGGAGTCATACAGGACATATTCCCCCATCAACAAGTTGAGACAACAAGCATGAAATGTCGCCTCTCACAGAAGTTTAAGGGAGACACAGAGCCCAAGGTTTTTACTGGGTGCTTGTTAAGTAGGCGCCCTCTGCCAAACACACACCAAAATTCCAGACTCCCAGAAGGAAAGAAGGTGTTCGGCATAAACCACAATGGTTACATAAACAGTTCAGGCACAATTAGCTACTCTTATCAGTTCTGGGAATGGGGGGAACCTAACCCCTGTGCCCAGACACCAGCCAACATCCAACCTTATAAGCAGGCCTTTCTAAGGACAAGCAGGCTCAGACCTGCTATGTTAATTTAACTCTTTTCTACACAACCCCATTTAAGCTAATCTATTCAGGAGCCAGGCCCAGGTATCCTCAGAAACCGCATGTACCCAGGCTCCAAAGATCACCTGAGGTGACAGTACAGATACTGCATATGAGATGGCCACATCTGGGTGGTGACTATGCAGCTATGAGATTCCATTAATGTCCAGTGTGACAGGCTGAATAATAGCCCCCAAAGATTTCTAGGTTCTAATCTCTGGAACCTGTAAATGTTATCTTATATAGTAAAAGGGACTCTGCAGATGTGGTTATGAATCTTTTTTTTTTTTTTTTAATTTCTTATTTTTTATTTTCCTTTTTTCTCACAGACTAGCTGCTAGGATTTTTTTTTTTTTTTTTTTTTTTGAGACAGAGTCTCACTGTTTCCCGGGCTAAAGTGCCGTGGCATCAGCCTAGCTCACAGCAACCTCAAACTCCTGGGCTCAAGCAATCCTTCTGCCTCAGCCTCCAGAGTAGCTGGGACAACAGGCATGCGCCACCATGCCCGGCTAATTTTTTCTATATATTTTTAGTTGGCCAATTAATTTCTTTCTATTTTTAGTAGAGACGGGGTCTCGCTCTTGCTCAGTCTGGTTTTGCACTCCTGACCTTGAGTAATCCTCCCGCCTCAGCCTCCCAGAGTGCTAGGATTACAGGCGTGAGCCATTCACTGTTTTAATTGTGGCATTTCCTCCTACAATCAGGAGAGATATTACACATACTTAACACATCTGTTCCCACAATACACTCAGCAGTATCAGTTACAACCATTTAGATGTATGAACTGTTCACCAAATAAAACGTAATACAGATAAGTTTCAAGGGCCACAGTGGTATGGCCTCTTTTATCACAAACAGATCAATTTTTGGCAGGAGTTATAAGTCTCCTTGTAACTTTACTTGGCAAGAAGGTTCTGCCTGTATTTTGATAGGGTTTATTAGTCACACCTGCTGGCAAGCATCTGCTAATATTACATTAAAGACATCAATACTAAAACTTTCAATTTGCCAACCAACAAGCATTACTTATAGAATGAAAACTTTGGACATCAAAGCAATTTTCTCTAACACTGACTAAGCACTCATAGTACAAGAGAGTAAGATATGATTTAAATTCTACATTTTCACTATGGTACATTGAATTGGCTCAGAATCTTCACTCATTAAGTTTTTTTCCTATTTACTGTAAGATTAGTCTAAATTCTATCAGCTGAATTCAGACACTTGGTAGGGAAACATAGACCAAAGAGACACAAGCACCTTCAAGGATTACAACTGCCCAGAGACCAAGTCCTTTCTTCAGGGAGTGCAAGGCAGTGCACAAGAGTCCAGCAGGAGTCTGACTGGAGCAGTGATGTTCTCTTACTTAAAGTAGCAGGGGTCAGGTTAAGAGAGAGGAAGGGATGGGGGGCATGGTGGGAGCAGCTCCACAACAGCAAGCATAGGCTTGGACTGACTTAAAGATTTAGGTGGTCAAAAAAAAAAAAAAAAAAAAAAGATTTAGGTGGCCTTATGCTCAGCTTCAACAACTGAACGTTTACAACTAAAACATTATTAAAGCAGCTACTTCAATCGTACTTCTTTAAACCTCCAAATATTCACTGACAGATACCATGCACTATCAGATGCCAGAGAATCTTTTCATATCACCTGACCCAGCCCATACAGTCCATTAACAAGTAGGACACTGGAAGGAAACTTACCCCTGTTCTCCATTCACCACTTAGGCAAGAGATGTGCTCTACCAGATCCCGGGGAGTCTTATCATATCCCTCAACCTGGCCCATGTGGCTCTGTCTTCCAAAAAGTCTTCATGACCTTACCAGGCCCAGGCTGGGCGCCAAATTTGTCAAGTAAGGCTGACAGAGTTGGCCAGTAACAGCATTCTAGGCTATTAGGGAACTGGCATGGAGCAGTTCCCCTGCAACTGGAAAAATGAATTCCATTTTTAAATTTGATTTGAACATTGTTTTTAGCATGATGGCACCAACTGTGGAGAAAGTGCCCTGGAGTTATGTTCAGAACAGCACTCACCTGAAGTTCTTCGTCCTGCTTCGACAAATACATCCTTTAGCCTTTGCTGTGTGAATGCAAATTGCTCCAACTATTGAACAGCCTTCAGGTCACAGATCATCATTTCAGCAATCTGTGGGGTGATGGGCTTGTGTTTGTCCTTGGAAAGTTTCTCAATAGTAGAGGGTGATACTTCTGAGATCAATTTTGGTTCCAACAAAGAGTCTTCGACAATAATTATTTTGGTACCCACTTTTCTTTCACATTTTCAAATGAGGACAGAAAACCCTTAAAAGATAAACTAAAAATACATCTCTTTAGTGGATACCTTGGGGGTCATTCTGTCATAATCTTCTTCCCCTGCAGGATTGAAAAGTGCAAGAGTGTGTGGCTCTCATCAATCACAACTAAGACTGCACAATTTTCAAAAATCACTGGTACATATTCAGACATTCATTTGTTTCTTGTATAGGATATCAAGATATATCTTCCCAACACCACCATAACTCACAACATAATTGTCTGCATTGCTCAAATATTTTTGAATCCACTTTAAATATTCCAAATTTGATTTTGAACTCAGCTTTTCCACCCAGCTTTAAGGACCTAAGTATTTTTTCTTTTATAATCAGCCAGAAGGGTGCCTAGAAAAGGGAGCGGGAGAGAGAGTTTAGGCCTTCATACTTTAGCTCTTATAGCTGAGGAGGTGGTCCAAACTGACCAGAAGGTGGTAGTAAGATCACCCCCCAGGAAGTACTGCAAAAAAATGTCTTAGCCAGCAGGAGGGATGAAGGTCAGCCAGCAGCTCACTTGACCACATACCGACAGTCGCACCGACAACGAGGGATGCAGGGAGAAAATGCCCTACTGGCACCTGCTTCCCTGGCTGTGGGTGCCTCCAGAATCCAGTGCAGAAGAACTGTTCAGAAACTGTCCTGAGGGCTTCCCTGTGCCTCCACCCCATCCACCCTATCCCAGTGGTAATTTTCTGCCCGAAAGGTCAGGACCCCAGCTAAAAATGGGAGTGGGCCATCAGTAATGTACAGGCAATAAGAGTGTCAACCGCCAGATTACCGTCATTCAAACGGTCTCTGGGAGCCAGTGGGCTCTGTGCATCACGTGATTCACTGCAGGGGCGGGAAACCAAAGGGCGTATCACGTGACCATCATCCGTTGGGGTGAGCGGGCACCTTAGCGCCACGTGCACTTGCAGGGCCAATCACGTTTCTCCCTCCAATTCCATCCTCTGTGTGTCACCTAAGCAAGCTGCAGCTTCTGGCAGCTTCTGACGCCGTGAGGCCCAGGAAGTCCTGGCCCTCCCAAGCTGGGGTAAGACCCGCCAACAGATGGGAGGAACAGAAGTGAAGGCGGCCGCTGGGTGCGCCTGCGGTGGGGTTGGACCAACCGAGTCTACACGCCCACCCGGCTGTAGGAGTCCCGCAGACCGGTGACGTCAGAGGCGGCGCGGTGGCCGGAGCCACGGGGACTCAGCGGCGTCGTCTTATCCCTCTTTGGTCTTTTCCCCTAAGTGGGAAGAGCTTGTTTTGCCAACCCATTACCTGGGAGTTTGCAGCCACGGAGGTGTTTGTTTGCAAAACTGCCTTGATTTTGTGACACTTGTGTGGTAACAAGGAGACCTTCCCACCCCGCACAGGTGGAGCCTTTAGATGGGGAGACCTGGGCTGGAAGTTTGTCAAAAACACGGATGCCCTTCGGCCTGAATTGGCCTAACTGGAACTCTGGGTGCCTCCTGGTCCCAGACAACTTAGCAGAGCTATAACCTGTTGTAGCTGAGCGTTAAGCTCTGCCGGTCCGAGCTGCACAGAAGACCTTAAGCTTTTGTGCTGGCAGAAATGGATGGCCAAGTTTAACAGGACTGAAACACTTCTTTAAACAATTGGCAGTGTTGTAGTTTGGTCTGCCTGGGGGTTTGACCTAACATCTTTCATGCTGAAAATAGTGGGTGATTTCGTATGCTAATCAGTGGATTTGGTCTGAGACTAATTGCTGAGTTTTTATGTAAAATTATGTTACACCTTGATTCGTGTAAGTGTCCTTTTTAAATGCTACAATACTCTTAATTTCAGTTTTTGTTTTGTTTTGTTTTTGAGACAGTCTTGCCCTGTTGCCTGGGCTAGAGTGCCGTGGCCTCAGCCTAGCTCACAGCAACCTCAAACTCCTGGGCTCAAGCAATCCTTCTGCCTCGGCCTCCTGAGTAGCTGGGACTACAGGCATGTGCCACCATGCCCGGCTAATTTTTTCTATATATTTTGAGCTGGCCAATTAATTTCTTTCTATTTTTTTTTATTTCAGCATATTATGGGGGTACAAATTCTTTCTATTTTTTTAATAGAGACGTGGTCTCGCTCTTGTTCAAGCCTAGGCAAGTATTCTTAACATAGTTTTGACATGTTTACTTGGTTGAAGGGACATTATAGTAATAAAATTAGGTCAAATATAGTGGAAATATTGGAAGTCAAAAATATGATTTGCTCCCTATCCTACTCACATCCACAAAACTTCTGAAATGTGCCCTACATGTGTCCTTAATTGGGTGTATTACTAATAAGATGTACAATATAAGGCTTCCATCTCATTAGAAGTTAAGGTGATGTGATAGAATTGGAAACATACAGGGCTGATATTATTTGCAAAGCACTGTTCTAAGAGTTCTGCAGGTATTAACACGTATTATTCTCAGTGAAATTATTACCTGGTGAAGTAGGGCTATTAGACCTATTTTACAGATAAACTGTTTCACTGTGAGATTAATTTGCTCAAAGTCACACAGAGCCACAATCTACTCTTTTAACCAGTATTCTGTACTCTTATTATAATGGGGACCTGGAAGGCTATAGGCCTATATTTCAGACCCATCTCCACTATTTACCAGTTGTTTGATGTTTACAAGATATAGTTGCTCAACAAATTACAGTTGAACCTTGAACAACATGGGTTTAAACTGTGGAGTTCCGCTTATACCTGGATTCTTTTCAACCAGCCAGAGATGAGAACCTTGCATATAGGGAAGGCCAACTTTTCCTGCATGAGAGTTCTGCAGGGCTGACTGTGGGACTCGAGTATGAGCAGATTTGGGTACACTCAGGGGTCCTGGAACCAATCCCCCACATATACCAGGAGAAACTATACTGTATGATTGAGTCTCAAGTTTCCTTGCCTAAAAAATGAGGACTCTACACCAGTGCTAGTGACTTCCCTGTGTTGTTATGCACGTTAGTACAGTGGTTTTAAAAAAGTAGGAGCATTTTCAAAACATTAAAACACTATATGAAACAGATGTTATATACTAATTGTTGCACAGTCTTGGCTATTGAGTAGGCCAATTACCCATACCTTACCTTTCCTTTTCTTATATGTATATAATAAAAAGGGTGGAATGTTAGGCTTAAAGAATTCACCCTCCCCAAACTTCCATCCAAACCTCCTATAAAACCCACCCCCACCCCGTCCTAGGAGTGTATTAGGCATGTAGCCTTTGCCAGACCCTGGGGAGATAAGGAAACAAAATGAAAAAGGGGTACTTACTTTCCTTATCCTTCCTGATAAGGACTATGCGTAACCCTACCAGTTTTTCCCTAGGGAGATAAAGGAATGGAATGCAAGTGTCTCCCTCTCGGCTCTAGACCTAACACTCTCCACTGCCTCACGCGATTGATTTCTGTATTTTATCTGGCTTTCTGGTTGTTTTCTTGTAACTCGTTTTGCTTCTTGTCTTCTTTGTTTTTTGCGGAAAACAGAGCCTCTGTATAGGTAGATTTTTCGAGAAGTAATTCCAAAGAACAGCAAAGGGAGACTAGGAAAAGTTAAATGAGGAAAGAGGGAAAGCCAGTCAACACAAGGGAGCATAATTAAGCTGGTCAATGCTCTGGGCAACTGGAACTCAATTCTTCTGCCCTTTGAAGTTGTCTCCCCGATACCTTAAAGCAATACAAGTAGATCTACCATTTGATCCAGCAATCCCATTACTGGGCATCTACCCAAAAGAACAAAAGTCACTCTATGAAAAAGACACCTGCACTCGAATGTTTATAGCAGCACAGTTCACAATTG